>BGNK01003492.1:45849-68393 GCA_003297005.1 Symbiodinium sp. clade A Y106 | reverse complement strand
AGCGTATGGAAGCGCGAGCGGCGGCAGCAGAAGGCGACTTGAAGGTGGGGCAGGTGTGGGTAGCGGTCCGTTCGGGGTGCTTTCAGAAATCTGAGTTCGCATCATGTAATTGTCCTGCTACAGTTGCTACATCCTTTGCTCGGCATGCATACGAGGCAGTCCCCCAGGACGGACAGCGGAACCAAAGTGCGGGGACGCCACCGCCCGAAGCGTGGCTCGAAGAGGCCGCTGGCGAGTGCCTAAGAGAGCTTTAGCTGGCGGTGGCTTTTGATGCAGGAAGCGGTGCTCCCAGAGGCCCGGGAAGGGGATGGTTGAAGTGGAAGAACACAGACATTCACCTAGGGTTCAAGAGGAGGCCGTCCCCGGGCTTCTTCCAAGGAGTACTTGGAGCTTAAGGGAGCGATCGATGTGTCGGGCTGGGGAGCCGTCGAATGGGCCCCTCGGCAACGAAGCAGCGGCAGCGGAAATCGCTTCGTGTTTGCTTTGCTTCCGCTTACCAGGCTGGAAACTACACGCTGCTCCACTGGAGCTGCGCTCAAGAAGTGTGCATATCACAGAAGCGTCCGATGAGTTGCAGCAACCTAGGGCAGCAGCGACGAACCACGCTGGCCTCTGCGAGCACTTTCTCAGGCCTTGGTCACTTCGCCAGTGCCCTCGTGCGCTTCTGCGTTGCCAGGTTGAGGGCCGACCCACTGGTCCGAGATGACGCGGGGAGGACACGTGTCGCCCTTTGGAGCAGTTTCTTGTGATTGCTGTCCGGAGGACCTCGTTGGACTATGCTGTTTTGCATCAGCACAAGGAGGTGGCGATGGCACGCCGATGCATGTTTGCTTTGGACGATGTCGGGCGACGAACCTTCGTTGCTTCGTTCTGCGAGCTTTTCCTGGTCCCCCTGCCGCACCTGCCCTTCTCTCCTTCGCTCGACCGCTCGACCAAGCTGGGAATTGCAGGTGATGATAAATGCTGTGGCGACAGACGTTCCGAGGCACGCTAAGCTTTGCTGCAGGCCTCACTTCACAGCTTTGGAGTGCCATGGTCTTGATTCATGGAATGTGTGGACTTCCACAGTTTCTTCTTGACGTGCTTGGTTTCTGCGTCTGCGAGCGATGTTCGGAGGGCGCTGTGATCGGTTCACGAGGATGCAGCTTTGCGTTCTCTACGATTGGTGAGGACATAAGCTGCATTTGCGTTTTTTTCTTGCTGTGTCGCGCTTGCTTCATGTGGGCTCGTGTGAGGCCTGAAGCAAGAGTGGTGAGTGCAGCATCGGTTCAAGAAAAAGCAGACATGTCACGTGCGCAGAAGGTGAAGTCAGCTGCTTTCCATTGTCTGCAGCTTCCCTCCTTCATGAAAGGATCTAAACCGCGGCTTACCGCTTCGTCTTGCTGCTTCGGCTCAAGCGCTCGGCCGAGAGCACCAGCCGAGGCGCGGCCTGGGAATCCAAATTCAGTCATTTCAGTCAAGCAGCGAGCGAGAAGCAAAGAAGCACCAACGGCCTAGAGCAAAGAGGGACTTCAACACTATGCTGCCTTTGCTCATCTGCCTGTCTTTTTGCTGCCTTTGGTGCTTTCGTGCCTCGCAAGGACTCAATGTCAATAACTGCATGGCTGGTGAAGTCGGCAAGGGGCTTAGCACAAATGCGCTAGCAAGAAGCACCCTCGCAGCTACTCGGTGGCTTTGTGAGGCTCCGACAGGCTTCAGCCATGACCTTGGAATCCTTGAAGAGTGTTGACAGCGAGAACCTTCCGACAGCTTGATTTCCAGCAGACTGGCCCTTGCGAGCCAAGTGGTGTGGCGTTGAACAAGCAAGCTTTCTTTGTACCGCCGTGCAGCTCGAGACGCTTCAGGCGGGATGAGTATGGAGACCTCTTCGAAGACTACGGCTTTCTGAAGAGGGCATGCGGCTGAGACGCGGCAGTGCAAGATGTCATCGCTACCAGCACGAAGGCTTAAACGTAAGCACAACCTTCGTATCGAGACTTCAAACAACGAGCTTTCTGGCAGTGAAAGTCTTCTCGATTCACGGAGCTTCATCGTGTGGGCCCAGCGGATTTCCGCGATAGCCCGGCATGGAAAGCGCTTGTGACTGCTACTCACCTCGTTGCCGCGTTGCCTAACGCCACCAGGCGGAGGCTTTCAAGGGAGAGGGCAACAAGGCCTTTGCGAAGGAGCGCTTCGAGAAGGCCCAGTCTACTTGTCACATTGAGACGGAGCAGTGGGACATCGCACTGAGACGAGATAGTGAGACAGAGCTGTGTCTCACAAGGCATTGGCTGAATATGCCCGGCCCCGAGAGTCATGGAGGGAGTCCTCTCGCGAGTATACAACAGTCTACAAGACCGGGGGCACGAGCGCAAAAGTCTGTTTTGAATCTGCAAAAATGTGCAAAGATTTGCCAAGGACGACGCGCTGGAGCAGTTGTTCGCATCCCAGAGAGCGCCTTCTCCGGGCCGTGCGGTCGGGGCCACAGAAGCGCCTCCGAGGTTAACAATCGCCTACGACAAGTCCATTGTTATTGGCAAGAAGAAGTGGAATGACATTGTCGTCATGAGAAGCACACTCCACTTGAACAAGAGCACATGCTTCTACAAGCCTCATCCTCAGCTGACGTTTCTGGAGATCATGGAGCAGGGTGTTTTCGTGCCAAGGCTCAAAGATTGGCAGCAGTCTCTAGATGCTGCGCTCGAGTGCCTTGTGGGCAACCACCGCGATGAGATGCTATTTACAGATCCGCACATTCGCCAGAAGCTGAAGGAGTCAGAAGCTTGGCCGCGTAAATCAAGACCGGTAGCAGTTCTCTATCTTTACGCGACTTCGCGCGCGAAGGTCAGAGCGAAAATCGGGTCATGCTGGCGCGACCCTCGTGGAGTTTCGTGTGGACCTCGAACGCTCACCCTGCCCAGAGACTTGATCAGGGCTTAACCTGTGATCAGGTTTGCCCAGGATCACGCGTGCAAAAGCGTGGTTTCGGGCTTCGCAGTTGCGGACCCGGTTTGACGGAGTCATGATAAGACTGAGTGCGAGTCGAAAGCAGAATACTGATCATCGAAGCACTGAGGTGCTACGGTCATTTAGACTTCCTAGACAAAGCAAAGGATGCTCTAGCCAAGGTTGGTGTCCATCACGTGCTCTGGTGTTCCAGCTGCTGAAATCAAACCTTGCCTGCGAGGCGCTCGAAGCATGTGACGACCAGGGGTTGATTGCTGAAATCTCGCAGCACTCCCTGCGTCAAGGGCTAAGCCTAAGCCTGTCTTGCATCGAGCCCATGTCCAGCTTTGCTATAGAAGTGTGCCTTTACGAGGTTTGGACACTTTGGAAAGACTCCAGAAAGACAAGCAGAAGAAACAGTTTGCTGGGTTCTGGGATAAATTCCAGGACCCGTGCATCGCATGCAAGCACGAACAAGCACGACGGTGCGTGGCCCGCTGACATGTGCCACTGCTGCAGGATCGTGGTGGGTACTCGGAGGGAAGGAGTGACGTTCAGGAGCTGCAGAAGCATTCTGGCATGTCCAAGAATTTAGACTGAGACCCCAAGTGCCGGCCCAATGCAAGGACTGGGACAAGCTGAAGTACTGGGAACGCTTTAAACATGTGGGTGGCTTTTGCTGTCCGGAGACAAGCACCTCCCCGTGATTTGCAAGTGGGCTGAGGTCGAAGAATATGAGGAGAGATACTCTTACGTCGACCAAGACCAGCAGCAGGAGGACACCCACAGCAGGCTAGGCCTGAGGCTGCTAGGGCAGCGCCTGGGAGTGTCTCAGGACCCGAAGAGGGGGGCTGCAGCCGAGTTGTTGCACCATCTCCCGCCCGGTGCAAAGTGGGACTCGGCAGTAAAGGCGCCTTCGGAGCAAGAAGCAGAGCGGCGGAGCAAGCGGAGAGCAGATCGAAGCGCACAAAGACACAATGTGCGCCCTGATGAGGGCCTGACCAAGAAGATGTACAGAAGCATCGACCGGAGCTTTGAGGAGTATTTGGAGAAGAAATCAGCTGGCCAAGTTGAGGCCGTGAGTTGTCGTGTGGAGACCCCGAGAGTCTCTTGTCCGCACGACGCACCTATCAGGAAGCAAGCGCGACAGAAGAGCCTGGTACACTGCCCAGCTGTGCAAGCGGAGTGGCGATGTAGCCGAGATGTCCCTGACAAGGCCAGTCTCCTCGAATAGAAGTGCCGCCTGAGCCAAAGGATGTCGTACCGCCCAGGCCGCGGCGAAAGGAGAGCGATTCTTGCTGTGGTGACTCTGGTGTATGCAGCATGTTTTCATTGAACGTTGTTGGTTGAATCCGTTAAGGCGGTCTGCAGCTTGCAGGAGGAGACACCGCTTGCGTACTCGCCACGCGGGGCTCGGCCAGGTGCAGTGGGCCTAGCGGGCCTAGCAGAGAACCGGCCCCTTCGGGAGCTCAGTGCTCCTTTGACTGACCGACTGTGACCGACTGACGGGGGCTCCTCTTACTAGTACGGACACGGGGGCTCCGCTCCCGGGCCCCGGGGCGCTGTCCTGTGTCCGAGCCTCCGCTCCGAGGCTCGCTCCCGGGCCGCGCGTTCGCCGTCGCCGCTTCCGAACGCGCGGGAGGACCGCTCTGAACCCTCTTGCCAGGAAGCGGAGCGCGTGTGAGTGTGAGTGCGGTTGACTGCAGAGACGCGCCTCCCAGGAATATGCCCGGCACTACAACAGCTATGCAAAGCAGGAGAAGGCCCCGTCCGGGCCCGGTGTTTTCCTGGTGTCGGGAGCTCCTGCGTGGTTCCTTTGCGGAGGCTTGGCAGGACAAAGCCGCAGCAGAGGCCCCCCCGCCCTCGGTCTCTGTTTGGAGAAGAAGAGGCTTGACATTGCATACGTCGAGGCGCTGGACTCGGAAGAGGAGCAAGAGCTGCAGGAGGCGAGAGTTGCTGCATTTCGAGACAGCATTTCTGGGGTGCGGTGCCGGGTGCCGATTTGCCTTACAAGTCCTGCCGTACAGTACCTCGTGGCGCTTCGCTACCCCTAGCCCCTAGCTTTGACAACTTGGTGCGGGTTTTTGGTTCTGAAATCTTCTGTCTGTGAGAACGAGTTGCCAAGCATTTCCTTGGGGACCGTCATCGTGAGAGGTCGCCTTAGTAGTAGAGCCCTACAGGCAGCAGACCCGGCAGAGTCAGGAGCTTCTTTTGGGGTTTAGGGTCTCGAGTCTCGTGCTTACAGCTTAAACTTAGGATCTGGTGAGCCTAATGTGTTAGGTCTAGGAGCAGCCGGGTGGGAGATAGAGATAGAGCTGAACTGAAGAATGCGATGTGGAAGAGAAATAAATGAAGCAGACGCACAACAGCCCGTACCACGTAAAATAACAGTACGCGAGAATGCAAACGTGGCACCAGGCGAGGAACTGGGCCACGCTGTTGGCCGTCCTTATGTTCAAGAAACCAAACGACCAAAAACCTTTCATCGCCCAAAGTCTAAGTCAGGCCTTCAGGATCTTATCCCGAAAGCTTCTCTTCTGCAACGAGGTCAGGCCCAAGGACTTTAACCAGATAAATTCCTGAGGCCTCCGGCCGCAGGCAAGGAACACACAAGAACCGATTCAGGAGCATCATCAGTTTTCAAAATCCGACTTCCTGACACGTCTCGGATCACGTTGGTTAGTTCTAGAGTCTACTCCCTCACGATTTCCGATCTCTATCTCGGCTTTTGGAAATCGGCCTGGAGCGCTTCGAAGGCACGAGATCGGATGGCAATGCAGCGCTGGGAGAGAATGAACAAAGAGCGCAAAGCATGGCTCGAGGCGCGATCACACCTGTGGCCAGGCGTTTACTGACTATGACTATAGTGCGCAGGCGCTGGACGACGATGATTGAGGTTGAACTCGAAAGTTTCCCGCTTCCTAGATCACAAGAGTTTGCAAAAAGGGCTTGTGTCGTCCACATGCTGGCGCAGGAAAAGGCTTGTCTTGGTTTGTGGATGCAGTATCGTCTCCGCTGCTTGAGGCCCCAGGAGGTAGAAACGAGACAGTACGCCAGAGGTCAATCGTAATCCAGTCAGACGCAAGCCATGGCGATGGTCTCGAGGCGGAGCGTGGTCGCGGTGCACAGCACAGGTCTGTGGTGATTCGCGTCTTCTGCGTCTTCTGCCTGAGGCGGGCGATTCAGAACCCTGGAAAGGGAGTCGCGGTGAAGCAGAAGCCGAGCATCCGCAAGACGATCGAGCCAACACCCGAGCTGCGGCCGAGCCGCGTAGAAAGAAGCACACGCATTTGTCTCTAGAAAGAAACGCGGCCGGCCCAGCGGCTGGCTGCTGGCTGCATGGGTGCGAATGTGTTGGCGTGAGGTCGATGATCAGTACTGGGAGCCAAGCTGAGTACTTTCGGCAGGTTGCATCCTCGGATGTGCTTTGCGTTGGTGCTTGAGGGCCTTCGAACTGGAACTGCATGTGTCCCCAGGAGCAAACCATCATCATCTTCGATTGGGACGACACGACTGTGCCTCAGCTCTTCGCAACAGCGCGAGCCCCGCGAGCAGCCCGAAGCCGTCCCCAGCATCGTCCGTGGCAGGGGCTGGTAAGGTCTCGTGAGAACATTGGAACTGAAGTGGCCTCGGCTTGGAAAATCTTCAACTAAGCCGCTGTTTGGAATGCTTGGCATCTCCAAAGATTCCGCGGGCAGACATTCTCGGAAGGCTCCCACACAATCGCATGAACGCGAGGCCTATGAAGGAGGGTTTTGAAGTGCTTTCTCACCTACGGGTTTCAGCGATGCAATCACGTTGGTGACATTCCTGTGTTATGATGTTTCCCATCCAGGACTGTCATAGACTGTGGTAGCTGACATCTTGCTCAGTGCGATGTGTAGAAGCTCGTGAGGCTTTGCCCTTCCAGCTGGATCCGTGCAAACAAAAAGGCCTGTGGGGTGTGCACATGTCTGCACGCTTGTCAATATTCGACAGAAGCTGTGCTGCCTCGGTCAAATGGTACGCTTTGCATGGTGTCAGGTCTTGTCCTTCTTCAAGCCAGCTCCGAATGTGGAGAAATACCAGAAACCGCTTCGTGAGTTGCAGGCAAGTATGCCTTTTCGCGTCATGGGCTTGCCAAAGTCGGGGCATTTTGCGAGGCAGCAGTGGAAGTACTCCTGAAGATGGCAATGAAGCTTGGTACTGCCTCGTTGGCGGCAAGAGCTAGACGTAGCATGACAACAGCGAAACTGCTCATTGATCGTCTAGTGTGCTGTTCCATGTAAACACAGAGCTGTTGCAATCGAAGGTTGTTATCGTAACAAATGCTATGGAGTCCCGAGCTTGGCTGGGGTGTGATAGCAAAAGAATGATACCATGAGAATCTCACTGATTTGGGGCCCTAAGCGGTTCTTGCTGAGTCCATGGGTCGAGACATCCTGTCGCAACTTCCTGCCCTCGCTCCTGCCGCTGGTTAGCACGCTGCCGGTCATCTATGCACGGTCCATCTTCGAGCAGCAAGGCCCATGGCTCATCAAGACGCTATTCTCGAGGTCTTTGCTCACCACAGTCTGCAGTTTGGCTGCAGGCGTCGACGTTGCCCGCAGCCCAAGCAGGCGTGAACCTATGGCACACAGCGGATTCTCTCTGCTCAGCTCAGCCAGGGGTTCGTCGCCTCTGAGTCGCCTGGCGATGCCTGGCATGTATGCAGCCAACGGCCAGCGCGCCCCCAAGCACCGGTTTTATCCTATGCTTGTCACTTCTTCACGCTTCAGGAACCGGCTGGGTAACATCAATGCAAAGATTGCCGCTCAGCGAGTTGAAGAGACTTCTCCACAGAAGTGGAAGGAGGCTTGACACTGTGGCCACTGGGTCTGAGTACTATTATTCCTGTGACTGTTGCCATTACAATTACCATTACTGTTTCCTACTACTACTGTCTTTTTGATCCCTGCTTGTTTTTTCTCATCGTCTGTTCTGGATCCGGATTTTGACTGTCTTGTGTGCAGCCTCTAGTAGAGGTGAGTTGTTCTTTGGCCGTTTTGTGATGTTTTTTAGTGACTGTTTGGATTTTTAGATCCCAGGTTAGGCTTTTCTGGACCTTTGTTTGATTTTCGACCCCAATGCTTGCGGTGGTTGCACTCATGTCATGAGGGCGCCGTGCGAGTGAAGGTGAAGAGATTCCCTCAGGGCAGGCTCATGGCCCGCTCGTGCCACATGCTCTAGTGACTGTATGTGACTGTAGTGTGCACTAGATGGTAGCACCGCCCATGGTTACCGGAGGCTGTGCCGTGGGTGTGACTGCGCATACACCGGCACGGCTCCGTGTGCGATATGCTTGTGGGTCCAGTGTAAGCTTAACACCAGCATTCTCTTGCGACTCCATGTCGCATCGTCTTGGCCAGTGTCGTTGTTGTTTGAGGCACACCTGAGACCTTTAGGCCTGTGTTGCACTTCGCTGCCGAGTGCACTTCCTCCTGACAAGGCTGAGTATTGGTTGAATTGCATGATCTGAGTTTGAGGGGCCATGGCGGTCTGGGCTTGCGTGGATCCACAAGGGCATGTGACAAGCGTCTGGCTTGTCGATGGTGTTGGTCAGACAACTTGCCGCTCACAGTGAGGCGATCTGCCCCCTGCAATCGGAACCATTCCTTCTTGTACCGGTTACGTCGTGGAAATCCTTCTGTTTCCGTGCAAGAGTCGCTGCTTTCGACTGGGTCTGAGACTTGGGATTCTATTCCTTCTGTTCGCGGCTGGTCATGCTCCCTGACTATGTGGCTGCTCTCACACGTCCGAATATTGAACAATCCACGGGTGAGGCAAGCATGTCTGACGTCATGTGGGTGGTTGTCAAAATTATGGTCCCTAAATTTTAGGTTCCGTACTATATTAGGGACCCAAAAAGGCACCATAATTTTGAAACCACCCATGTGAGGTCATGGATCTGCCCTATTGAGCCCTATTGCCACCTGAGCAGGTCGCATTCGCACAGGAGATCAAGGATTTCTACTCCCGCTACCAACACCAAAGCTGGAAGAATGTCATTAGCATCGGGGTGCTTCCGGCTGTTGTGTTTTCCAATCTTCTCGAAGCCAGCATGTATTGTGTTCTGACATGGCATCCAAGTGCTCACGTTTTTCTTGCCAGGATTCTGTCTTCGAGCGAGATGCAGTTCGCCGCGTTGTCTTGCCATGACCTAAGAGACACTCTGGGAGCATTGCGAGCACCTGGTGACTGAGGCAGCGACCGACCCCAACAAAGAAATGCAGGACTAAGACTTTAAAGCTCTTTGACGATCCTGAGATCGAGGAGCGGCGCGGGCAGTTTCAAACAGGGGTGTTGGTGTCAGCTCCAGAAACCAGGTATGCTATATCGACATGTTGGCTTGTTTGGTGCTTGGCACTCTGCACTGCACAGGAGCTTGTCGCACAAGTGAAGGTTGTGTATGATGTCATCAATGTTATGGCCCGGGCCCGGGTGGCCGGGTGGGCCGTTTGGGGGAAATCTGCTTGGGGGCAACTTTCGGGCCAAAAGAGATCTCTCTGCACCACGAGGTTCAGTACGACGGCGATCTCGACATCGAGATTGACGAGGAAGACTTGAAGCTTGACGGGCCGTTGATGGACAAATTGCGAGACTAAACAGGCGCCCTTGGGCTTTTTCGGTTTGGAGTCGGAGAGAAGTGTCATCCTTGCGGGGGCACAGGCTCAAAAGGCAATATCCTCATGTCCCACTCGTGACATTGACTGAAATTCGATTTGGCGAGCCCTTGCCGTAGCTTTAGCTCCGAGTTGTCTTTGTGCTGCGCAATACACCCAGACTTGTGAAGAGCAAATCGCACAGCCGTCGCCTTCATCAGCATTGTTTCGAGTTCTGTGGAATTTCCCCAAGCGACCCGATGTGTCAGCGGCGGGCATCGCAAGACTCTTCTTCTTGTTTGGAAGAGGTGTGACAGCTACCGGCTCGTGCATTCACGCATCTCTCATTTCACGTTTCCTTCGCATCAAGACGAGCGAAGAGTGCCGGATCATGTCTGTTGAGACACCACATCACACCACCACACCAAGCCAAGAGCAGTTGCATTTGTCTTCTCCTCGTCTTTTCGAATCCGGGACTCGACTTCAATGCAGTCGGCAGCTGATGGTGTCCAGCGGACATGTCGCGAAGCGGCTTACATGTCCAGCTGTCCGCCTCCGAGTCGTGAGTGATGTTCGGAACATGCTCGCGGGTACGTGTGGTTCCATGATGGAAGCTAATTTCTGATCGCTTTCTGCGTGGATTCTCCCCCGTGCTTTGGGCCGCACAGAGCCTACTCCTATCATCTGTCACTAGCAGTTGAATCTCCAAGACATTCCAAGACTCTCCGGCCCAAATTGTGTCCAGGACGCACAGCACAGCAAGTGAGGCCCCGACTTGTTGACGTGGCCAGTTACAGAGACAACCGCAACGACCGATGTCCGCTGTGCGGCTTGAACCGAGGGGCCTCGCCAGCTGACCGATCCGTAGTCTTCTGACAGAGCGCGAGCATCGATCTGGTGCACATTCGTCGCCCGCGTTGTGGGGGACGGGGGGTTTGCAGGTGCCCTGCCAGAAGCCATCCCGCATGCAGCATCTTGCAGATTGTAGCCCTCAGTGAAGGTCCGACAGAAAAAAGTGAGCGAACCTTGCAACACCAGCATCAGGACATGCTACTAGTAATGCCACAGCGGCTGCAGTCTCATGTTCCAGCACGGTGACGCAAAACGAAAAATCGCGTTTGTCGGCGCAATGAGACGCGGACGGCTGGCCATGTCCTGCAGCGTTTTTTGACTTCTCCCCATCAGATGCACACGGCTGGTTAGCAGGCGCCTTAGCTCCGAAGGACTATGCCGGTCTATGAAGAAAAATTCATCTCCCCGCTGGCTGTGCGATTCTCACAAGAACACCTGCGAACGCGCTTTTGCAACGGCCAAGCCTTGGATGAGGTGACAGGCCTGGTGCAGGAAGTTGCAGGAGTCGGGCCTTACGATGTGATTCTGAAGGCACCTTTTCCAAACATTGAAGTGATCCGCTGGGCCCCCGGGGCACAGAAAAGAACCGGAACTGCGGTACAAGGAATGGCCATACCGGCCATACCTGACGAGAGGTCTCATTGGTTTACAACGGATAACAGAAGGCTCTACGTGCTGCAGAAAGTCGCGGCCAGGTTGTGGCCCAAAAAGGCTGGCGTCCAAGTGGATGTCTTATTTGCAGCGCCTCCTCGTGAGCTCTTCAAGAAGTACGACTCCTCCACGGCCGGTCTGCTGGCATCCGTAGGTGGCAGTGCCATCTGGGATTGGATGAAAGCCGTGAGTCCAGCTGATGGTTATGTGAACATGGCGATGGAGGAGGCTGCCCAGAAGCAGGTTCTCTTTGATGATGCCTCAGGCTCACTCGAAGAACTCGTGAGCGTCCCCCAGACTCAGGACAAGGACACCCCTAAGGCGAGCGCGAGCCCGCCCGTCAAGGAACAGAAAGCTCTTTTGGGAGACAGAGATGCAAACGACGATGCCACTGATGCTACTGCAACATCAAGCACGTCCAGTGGCCAGCAGAGTCAGCAGAGTCAGCCCAGCCCTACCCCAGTCTTGAGCCCAAGCACAATCAGCGAGAAGGATTCGGCTCACGAGGAGAATTCACCAGTCACTTCGGAAGAATCTGAGGCGTCGGAAGAGGAGTGGTCCGAAGAATGGCTAAGTCTGGCGGAGCATTGGCGTGGAGTCTCTAGCTTGCTCGAAGGCAGTTGGAGGGGACCCAAGGGAGAGACCTACACAATGGAGTTCTGCGAGCCTTCGGACGACGTGGTGCGTGGTCATTGTGTCCGCTGCCAGAGCTCGAAGGAGAAGACCTTCTCCGTCCGCTACGAATATGACAGTTGCCTGCTTTTTTGGGGCACTGGCCGCAAATTCTGCTTGGATCCCGAGGAACTCCGAACAGTGCCAACGAACGCCAAATGGTATGTTGCAGGGAAAGAGGAGCCTGAATTCGCCGCCCAATTGCAGAAGCAAGCCCCAAAAGACGCAAACTGTATTGTAACGGGAATTCAAACCTGCGGTACAGTTTCAAACTCCTGTTCTCTATCTCGCAGTGTTTCTTGCTGCACAGGAATGGGTTCTTATCGGTGGAGAACCGCCTCGCGACAGAAGCGACAGAAAGCGGGTGGGCAAAGACAAGAACCTCGTCGACAAGGACCCGTGCCGTGACCAACCTAGGCAGGGCGGTGCCCAGCGAAGGCGACGCAGGCGCCCCGCCTAGGCCTAGGTGCACTAGGCGCTAAGGCCCTGGAAGACCGCTGGCCGATGGCTTCGTTTCACCCATCTGAAGCCGCTACTGCTCATGAGCGAGAACTGAAAAAGATGCCTGCACCATCTTGGGTGACTTCGACACTGATTGGGACATCGGAATGCAAGGACGGATGGAAATGCAAGGACCTCTGCTATACCGCAACGCGTTAGCATCCCATCCTTCAAACCGTGCTCAACCTAATGTGTTGCGTGAATACAGATGGCCCCTCTGCCCTTGCTGGCAGCTGCAGCCACGCACGGCGGGTGTCCGTCTGTGCCTTGGCAGCATGAGGCTTTCCCGCGAAGCCCTGAGAGTGTTGTTTTGGCAGTGGAGTGAAGTGACTCTGAAGACTCTGAAGACTGTTGCTGGATTTTGGCCCAAGTACTTGGGGTCGCCCTGTGGTGAGCCGTGGCCTTGCGGCCTGGCATGAAGCGCGATTACGACCACCTGTTCAAGTTGGTGTTGATTGGTGACTCTGGCACAGGGAAGTCCTGCTTGCTGTTGCGTTTTGCTGACGACGCATTTACCGACAGCTACATCACCACCATCGGCGTTGACTTCCGCTTCAAAACGATTCCAGTGGAGCAGAAGACAGTCAAGCTGCAGATCTGGGACACAGCTGGCCAGGAACGGTTTCGAACCATCACCAGTGCATACTATCGCGGCGCCGATGGCATCGTTTTGGTCTACGACATATGTGACCGGGAATCATTTTCTCATGTGGAAGATTGGTTGAATGAGGTCAGCAGATACGTGAACGAAAGTACCTCTAAGATCTTGTTGGGGAACAAATGTGACCTGACAGCGGAGAGGCGGGACTTGCGGCCATGGACATGTCAGGGGCATGTACAAGAGGTTGCCCTGACTTTGCAGTAAATTTCGAGTGTAGGGCAGTGGAGCTTTCCTCGCCCCGCCAGGCAGGTGTCCACCGAGGAGGCGCAGAAGAAAGCAGATGAACTTGGCATACCTTTCATCGAAACTTCTGCCAAAGACGCCACACACGTGGAAACAGCTTTCAGCATGATGTCAGCAGAGTTGATCAAGAAGCGCGCGAAGCAAGGTGCCAGACCCGTCGGGGATGTAGGACTTGGGAGACCGCGTAGTTCCAATACCTCGTGCACGTGCCCTGGCAATTAGGCCATGAGTGTTTATGTGTCAACCCACTCAAACGACACTCGCTTGGCAAAAGGTGTTTGGCGGACTGCCCTTGAATGCTTTGGTGCATGGGGGGGTTTTCTCATTGTCAAGTGCATTGCATTCGGCAGCGGTCGCGAGATAAGGCAGCGCCACGTGTTTCTCGTCAGTCTCAATGGATGCGTGGTTGCTATTTGTGCCTAGGGGCCTAAGGTCAAGCAAGAGGGGGGGGGGGGCAGGGCGGACCGACAATTGTTCGTGCTCGCAGGCCTCACTATCACAACGAAGATCGCTGAGCCATCGTGCTGTTTGGCATGTCCTTGTTTGGTGAACTTGTGCACGTCCAAACCAGGTTTAGTTTGTCCTTTCAGGCATGTGAAGTACGGCGTGCCGTTGTTGACAGTGTTGGACGACGCAGAGTCAGCATGTTTGTCACGATCTGCAGCCGTTTCAACCAGAACGCATTCCCTCAGCCTTGCCGGATGCTGTACTGGTGCAGCCACCAAACCTAGCTGATACAATGCTTCTTTTACATATGCCTATGCTTCGGTCGCATGTTGACCGATGTTGCAGCAGCAGCCATGCTCCGCGTTGTATCATTGAGCGAGCCAGCTGTTTAGATTGGGTGCTGAGAATTGCCCTCGAGGATTGGGTGCTAGTTCAGCAGTTCAGCATATCCGGCTGTTGTAGTTGACTTCTTGATGTGCTCATGCCGCTGTGGCCTCGGCCAGTCTGGCGAGTAAAGTTCGTGAGCCATCTCTCAATGTCAATGTTTGTGAGGTCCTTCTGTTGATGGAGAATGCAACAGGCAGAACAGCGAGTACCACTCCAAACTCGCCTGCAGAACGTGCTGAAGCACAATCAGATCCACCAACAACTATTGATGGTGGAGCTGAACCTGGACTTAGCTTTGACCTTGGAGCTTGTCAGCATAGACGTGGCCTCGGCAGTTCATTGAGTTTGCAGAGGACGATGCGCGCCTGCGAGTTCCGACCTGCAGAGTAGCCAACGCCTCATTTTGGTTGCCCAAGGTTCGATCAGTAGACCATGTCTTGGTCTGTCCAGGGTCCATGCAGCACCTCGTTGACAGCATGGTCCTCTCGTCCGCAGGTTATGCAGGCCACGGAAGCGGGTCGCACGACATGATTTTCTTGCGTTGTAACGTGTCTTTGTATCATTGTAAACTCAATCGGTATGAGAACCATCCTAGAGAAGAAAGTGAGCCAACCCAAACCCCTGCAGAGATGATCGGTAGTCACGAAGGTTGAGACTTTGTGTAAAATGCGAATGCAGGCGTCGCGGACGCAGAAGCGTTGGATGGGCAGTGCCAGCGTCACTGCGAGGACTCCAGAGGCGCCGACGGCGCAGACGTTGATGCCGTTGCCTCTTGTCCGCTGCAGGTTCCAGGTTTCTTAGCGGAGACAGTTTCTTCGAGGTTGGGTGGGCCCCGTTGGGGGGCACGAAACCTGGGCCCCCCCCTCCTGGGCGGCGTTCTGCAGAATGCCTGGGCGCACGAGATGTCCACGGCTTGGACAGGATGCGGCGAGACTCTCGCCCCAAGTCTGCGGAGCCCCGTGTTCGCGAGGCCGAGAGACCGTAGGGCATCCGTCGGCTGCGATGTTCCTTTGTTCGACTTTCGCGAGGCGCTATGGCGACGGGAAGGGCAGGCAGAGGCCAGGCCAAGAGACATTCGCCACCTCGAATGACACGTTTTCTTTTACTAAGGCTATCTCCAGGTGTTCCTCCGCATCCCAAAGCCCTCGCTCAGGCCAGACAAGATGCGGACAATCAGACTGCAATTGCTTTCGTTTTCCAGGGCTCACTACGTGCATAAAGGCGTAGATATAGATTTGGTGTAAAGTTGGTTCGTGCTGTCGCACGTCCGTCAACGACACATGTAGCCGTGCTCCCAACGTGAACCCCGTGCTCAAGTAATTCTTGTCGAGTGAGGTTTCTCCCCAGACTCAGCAGGCTGATTGCAGTCACGCTGTGAGGCCAACGAGCACTAGCCGCCTACGTTGTGATGAAGTGAATTGTCAAGAGACTTGTCAAGGCTTCGCGTGGATTATCACTGCCTGCAGTGGCAAACTGGGTTGTAAAGTTGACAGTTGCAACATTGGTGGGTGTGGTAGGCTGGTTGCCCGGGTGCTTCTGGACGAAGACACCGAACTTGCAGAAGGGTGCCGCGCATCCAAACGCCACCAAACACATCCTGGATGGGATGGCCGCCATGCCCCTCAGACACACACCCAAACCCGCAAAGCAGAGGGAAATTGTGCCATATTATACATTCGACAGGATGTCACAAGCCACAAATGCTATTGGAAAAAGCGCCCTGTGCCCAAAGTTTCAATAGTAGTTGATGGGCCGTCATGATGCGAGAAGATGGGTGCTACATCCAATGCTTGAAATGCGTGGGCAGCTCGTACATCACTTACAATACAGTGGGGTGGCTTGAGTAATCATCCTAGATCTGCGGCCGGATAACAGCGCTGTTATATGTCATGATATGAACCATTATTGCTTCATTTGCACACAGATTGCTACATGTAGTTACTTCGCATCGTCACGAAAGTCTGTTAAAAACATGCCAAACACATTAAAAACAGGCTTGTTTACAGGAAGAAAGCGGGCCCTCACGCGAACCCATGTACATATTCCTACATGTAATGGATCTTCCACTGGAGGGGCAACAGACGGTAACGTACTCCAGGTAAGGGGGGCTGAAAGCGTCTCCGAATGCGTAGGCACGTCAACTCTGAGATGCGACCAAGGCCAAAGTCTTCCACCGATGTATTGATTTTGTTTTGCCGTCCAAGGCCTGCGCAAGGTCCAATCGGCCGAGCATTTGGCCAGCGCAGAACTTGCGTCGGCTGGCTCGTGCATCGACCAGAGTTGCAACTACGCTCCCAGGTGGTCGTTGTGTCCAGAGCCTATCGGAAACAGATCCGTCAACAGTTCGCTCCATTGCGCTTGCGAAGGAGGAGAGCACCAAAAATACTAAAACCGACAGCGAGTTGCACAAAACCATGGTTGAAAGATCGATCCGCGTGCACTTCGTGGGTAAGGTTTTCTGGCGGCAGAACGTGAGCTAGCGAATCAGGTGTTTAAACTTAAATCGTGAGCCAAAGCAGCTTCAACAGATTAAGGCGCTCGAGCGCGAGTCAAGAATCTCCTGTTCAGGTCCAGTTTCGCCCAGGAGCAAGTTTGAAACACAGACTCGCAGGAGAGCATGTGGGTTGACCACTTTCAGCGGCACGTCAGAATACAGAGCAACTCGGCTGAGGAGAGAGTGCAGATTGGGGCAGTCTTTGCATACACGCCCAGGCAAAGTTGCAAGCGAACCCTTCCTCCGCACATCGCATTTTTCTATTGCTGGGGCAGGTGGCAAGGTGATGATCATTCCTCCGCAGGCTGGCCTCCGTTTCAAGGTGCTCGTGCCAGTCTGTGGCAGTGGGTTTGCGGCAGGCTGGAGCGCAAAGCCGTTCTGGCGAAACTCCGAGGACCTGCGTTTGACACCGCAGAAAGATGTTCAGAGGGTCTGCAAACAGAATTGTCAGGGCCTCCACAGCTGGCTTCCACACGAGGTGCGCAAAGCGCTGGTGGAAATGCCTCTTTCCGGCATAATTGACAGGGAGCACTGTCCCAAAGCGCCACCTCCCTCTCCCGGCGCTGCTGTCCGAAGCATCGACAAGGCCAGCAACGATGTTAGAGTTCAAAGGCTCAAAGGCGAGGCCGCTTGGACCCCAAGGGAGGCTAGGGCCTGGGGCCGGCAAGGTGAGGCAAGGCAAGCCTGACTCGGCAAGACTGCAGCCGAAGAGCAGTTGTGAGCAGTACGAAGGCTCGAAATTCTGTTGCTCGGCGGGTGGTCGTGTTTGCAGGACTTGCATGAAGAAGCTGTTACACCACCGGCAAAGCCGCCTATGCAGGCCCAGCCTGCCCACGACATTTTCCGAAGAAGAAGTTTGTTGCATTATGTTGCATTGTGACAGGATGAAACACCGCTTCAGCCACGGCAGGCTGGATAGGGTCCCCACTGTTCCTGCAAACTTCGGCTAGTGACGAGTCACGCACCAAGGCCAGTTCCCTGAAAGAGAATTCGCTCACCCAGGAGGTCAAGTTCACATGTGGCAGTGTAAGTTCATCCTGGGACATCCTGGTTGTTTACTAGAATGCTGTGTACTCTGCTCGCAGGAAGCCGCTTCGCCGCTCCAATCAGCTGTCGAGGTTGGACATTTGCTTTGGACTCTTGGGT
The DNA here is from genome assembly GCA_003297005.1 of Symbiodinium sp. clade A Y106. Classification (NCBI taxonomy): domain Eukaryota; class Dinophyceae; order Suessiales; family Symbiodiniaceae; genus Symbiodinium; species Symbiodinium sp. clade A. Next base: position 50,794 of record BGNK01003492.1, on the reverse strand, counting down.
TTCTATTCGAAATCCTCTTTCGGCACATATGGCGAAGGGTCACCACTGCATGCTGGTGATGGACTCGACCTGTCCTGGCTGGCCGCATCTCACTACATTCATGTTGGAGGCGCAGCTGCTGCCAAGCTGCAAGCCGCTCTCGCCGATCCGCGAGGCTGACAACAGGACGAAGGAAGCTTTCCGTTTTCCAATGCTTCTGTCCTTGCAGGTGTCTGAAAATGCAGTTCCGAAGGCCGAGAGGGTGCTTAGCCACAGCGCATCAGAAGGCTAGTCGCTATTCTCCCCTGATATTGCAGGCACGCGAAAGGTCTCGAGACGCCAGTTCTCGGCACAGAGATGCAACAGGTCAGCGTCCCAGCCTCAGTGAGTTGTCTGAAGGGCCCTACTCGTATCAGCACTCGAGGTCTGGACGGTGCGGATGGAAGACAGGGGAGCTTGCAGCCGGCATCAGTGGCAGGAGCCACTGGGCCAGTCAGATGAGTTGGCCTTGTACCTTCTGTGAGGAGAAGGACGTTGCCATCTACCGTCCCGAGAGAGGCCGGTAGCGATTGGAAGGATGCTCTTTCGCTCTTTGTGTCCTGGCCGCCTGGCCTTTGACTTGCAGTTTGACTCTTTGACTCCCTTCCGCAGCTTCTGTGAGGAGAAGAGAGAGCCTTTTCTTGTTAAAAAAAGAATAGCGCCCCCCCCCCCTTCGCTTTTGGCACCGTCGGCGTCATGTGGAAGCTGCTGGCGGTCGCCGCTTGCGGCGCCGTGACCGGCGCGGCGGCGGAAGCCTTCGAGGCAACCTCGGAGAACTGGGACGAGAAGGTCCTGAAGCCGGTGAAGAACGGGAAGATGGCCTTCGTGAAGTTCCTGGCACCATGGTGAGGTCACTGCAAGAAGCTGAAACCTGATTGGGTGGGGGCCCCAGCGGCAAGCTGGGGAGGGCTTTCCTGGGGGCGGGCCTTGGGAGGGCTTTCCTGGGGGCGGGCCTTGCCGAGGACAAGCTGGCTTCCAAATGGAACAAGGCTGACTCGAATGCCATTATCGTGGACGTGGACTGCACCATGGACAACGTCACCCGTTTCTTACTGGTGAAGTGCTAGGCAGTGCTAACATGCCACTTCGCAGAGACTTAGGCTTTAGAGTAGGCTGGAATCGACTCGGGCTGGAACTCGAAGTCTTCTGCCTAGACATTCGCGTCGGAGCGCTATCGAATCGCACGGAAGCCCGAAGCGGACCCGACCTGACATGTTTGCGAGCTGGAGGCCAAAGACTTGTGCAGCAAGTATGGCGTCCAGGGCTACCCTACCCTCAAGTATTTCAGTCCGAGCACATCCCCCGATGGAGATCCGTACGAAGACGCCAGGGACCTGAAGGCACTCAACAAGTTCGTGAAGCGTGCAGCCAAAATGCCTTGTGTTCCCGACACGGGTGAGAATTGTGACAAGAAAGACAACGCCTACTTGGAGGACATGAGAAGCTGTGCAACTGGTCCTGTGCTCGTGGCCTTGCGGGGACTGTCAAGTTGCTTCATGTTTCTTAGGAGATCAAAGAGATGGCGGCAGACAAGATGAAGGAGGAGAAAGCCAGGATGCAAAAGGACACTGCAGACTGCAGACGGCTGCAGACGGCTGCAGACGACTGCAGACGACTGCAGACCCAGTTTTCATTTTTCACATGCAGAGAGTGAGTCTCAGTGGGCTCCGAACCGCATGCAGGAGATGGAGGACTTGGAGGCGGAATACAAGGCCGCCAGTGACCTCTTCGAGAAGCAAAAGGAAGAAGCCATGGCCACAATGAAGAAGCAGGAAGATCTGAAGATGCTCAGCTAAAGTGTAGACACACCGCCACGTGCAAGAATGGACCTTGATCCGAGGAAGTCTTTGAGCAAGCTCAAGGACAAGACGAATTACAAGATCGCAATTCTTAAGGCGAAAACCGGCGATAAGGACGAGCTCTAAGGCTCCAGGCTCCAAGCGTTTCTTTTCGAAGGTTGCATGGGTGTCACATGGCGACGAAGTTGTGCCGGCTGCCATGTTTGGCATTTGTCCCTTAGCCCCTGCATGCGCACGCAGAAAAGAGTGAAGCCACCCCGTCCCTTTCGGGAATGGTCATGGCTGAGTGTTTCTTTTGCGGGCCTTGCTCAAGAGGCGTTTTTGTGGAGACAGGTGCCGCAGGTGCACCTCCGCATCGTAGCTAGGTTGCCATGTGACCAGGCTGTAAATAGAATTTGCTGACCTACATACCTCCTGTCCCCGTGCATTGGGAAAAGACTCTTCACTATTGGGACAACCATGTTGTGGTTGCATTGATTCTGATTGTGCTGTGCACATCAGGTACAACTTGCTTCGGCAAGCCTTCTTAGCCGAGAGCCGGTGAGGGACAAAAGTGGATCAAGTTGGCTTGACTTGCCGGCATGCACTCTAGATGCTTCTTCATGTGCAACTGAAGCCATGCATTAGTCCGAGCTGCTTTCTCAAAGCCGTCACGCAAGCGTGCAGACACCTTGAAAGACACTTCTTGACAATTCCGACTTGAGCGGAGTGCTTCTCAACCATGAAGACTTTCAGACAACAGCTGAGAATTATTCACGCAATGGCCCCATGGCGCGTGACACGTGCCCGGAGGCATCAACACAGAGGCATGCCAGGGCTGGATCGGATCGGATGCGCACTGAGGCAGGGCAGTTTTCGACCGATGTTGCCGCCGGGAACTTAGAGCCGGTTGGAAGTTTGAACGGTTTGCTGCATGCTGATGGAGGTTTACGATGCCGAGCAAGCCGCCCGGCGGGGGCCTTTGGGAGCCAAGCCGCCAAGCGAGAGAAGGGCAAAGCCGCTCTCCGCTCTGAGGCACGAGGCTTTGGCCTTGCGCCTGCAGGAGCAGCAAGCCCGAGGGCCCAGCAGAGCGGAGCGCAGCGGAACAAACGACACCGGACACCACGTGGCTTGAGGAGCGCGAGCAGGCGGAGGTGGAGATGTTGAAGGCGCGCCGCGAGCCCCCCCGAAGGGCCGGTGTGTGTGTGTGTGTGTGCATAGATGCACACAGCTTTTGCGGAGGCCGCGGTCGGCAGCGTCTTCTCCGTGCGGAAGCCCCGCGATGCCCTGGCGGGGACGGCCAGCGGCCTGAAGACCCTGGCGAGGCGGGGCAGAGGGCGTGGCGGCACGCGCAGAGTCCTTTCCTTTCTTCCTTTCTGTTCCTTCCTCGGCCAGGGGCGTGGGCGTGGGCTTGGCGAGTTTGGCCGGGAGCCGCAGAGCCTCGCCTCGTCGAGGGAGCCGGCTCTGCCAGTGTCAGGTTGTCCAGCCCTACGTGGGGGCCAAGTGCGGAGGCATCAAGGCGCGGAGCCCGGAGCACGGACCTCTGCGTCTCGTATCTCGTCACAGTGCAGCGGCCCAGGGCTTTGCCAAGGGCTGCGGTACTGGCTTGGCCACATGCGTTGGGAGCACCGTGGCCGGAACTGTTGTGGGAAGTGGACCGGACCTCAGCATGCGGCAAGGCTTCCAGAATTCGGTTCGGGACAGCCGTCATGTGCCGTCATGCAACGAAGCCGTCATGTGAGGACAGATCGTCCGTGGCGTCGTGAACACGCCGGGCGCCATTCTGCGCACGGCTCGTGGAGAGGCCAAGCTCTCACGACAAGGGCCTTAGGAACCTTAGGGTAGGATGCGAAACCTCGTTCGAGGTGTGGAATTCAGATGCTCGCAAGTGGGAGAAGGCCTCTTGAGCCATGGCGAGTGCAGCCTCGTGCCTCGTCCCGTGAAGGATTGGTACTCGTTGCCTGAGGAAGCTGCGGAAGCTGGGAGCTGAGGAATTCCTTTGGCCATGTTTGGCCTCACACATTGCATGAGGTCCTGTGCGAAGACTGCGAGGAGGCCTGTGACTCGGACGACGCGAGGACGCGAGATTGTGATTTCTCACCGGACAGGCGGGTGGCGAAAGCCGTGCCCGTTCATCCGGCTCGACTTCCAGGAAGGTCCAGCACACAGAGCTGTACAACGTCTTAGGCGTGCGGCCTGAGGCAGGGCAAGCTGGCCGTCTGAAACCCGACAAAGAGCAATCACGCGAACCATCGCCCATGTTTGGCACCTCCCCGCAAGCCCTTTCCTTCGTTTGGCTAGAGTGTGCAGAGCCTGGTGCTAAGCCTTCGCGTTGTTATGTGTTGTTGTTTGCAGTGAGATGAGACGAGAAGGCGTTGCAGCCAAGTAACTTCTGAGAGGCATCGGAGGCGGACATACGCAGAGCCTTCTACAAAAAGTCGCTGGTCCGTCGCCCGGTGTCAGAGATGCGGCGCATGAGAACACGGTTTTCGCTTCGAGGCCCTTCACCCGGACAAGAATCCGGACAACCCAGAAGCCACGAAGCAGTTCCAGGCCAGCCGGAGTTCGGGTTTCAATTGGAGGCTTCTCAGGCTTCAAGTGAAATCACAGGAAGTCAGCGATGCTTACCGGATCCTTGGCGACGAGGAACGGAGGCCGCCTGTTTTCTCACCTGTTTTGGTGTTGAGCCTTTTGCTTCCGTGTTGCCTAAATGTGAACGAGGCTTTCTCTCGGTGCTTTGGTGTCGGTGTTGCGGTGTCCCGCAGTCTATGTTCGGATGTCTCGATCTTAGCATCTAACGGCATGTTGAGTTTGGTAGGCTTGGGTACATGCTCTTCATTCCCAAGGATCGTCCGGCTGCCATTTTGGATCAAGCCGTCCCGTCCAGAGCCAAACTGGCAGGACCGAAAGTCCGTAGCCATTTTGGCTCAAGCGTTGGAGGATCCAGTGCAGCTGTTCAGGACCCGTTTCTGCCTCCAGGACGTTCGTGACTTCGCAGCGGCCTTTGTTTCTTGGGAGGAGGCTTCTCGTATGGCAGGTCCAGCTGTCGCCAATGCTTGGGCGGCAACCGCTGCAGTTCCCGAGGGAGTCACTGAGCTGTTTGCAGTTGAGCAAGCGGTTCTGGCGGGCAGCAGCGTCGGGGCAGGCGG
>BGNK01003492.1:1761-23935 GCA_003297005.1 Symbiodinium sp. clade A Y106 | reverse complement strand
TCTCTGTCTCTCTCTGTCTCTCTCTGTCTCTCTCTGTCTCTCTCTGTCTCTCTCTGTCTCTCTCTGTCTCTCTCTGTCTCTCTCTGTCTCTCTCTGTCTCTCTCTGTCTCTCTCTCTCTGTCTCTCTCTGTCTCTCTCTCTCTGTCTGTCTGTCTCTCTCTCTCTCTCTGTCTCTCTCTGTCTGTCTGTCTGTCCGTCCGTCCGTCCCGTCCGTCCGTCGGTCGGTCTGTGTCTGTGTCTGTGTCTGTGTCTGTCTGTCTCTCTCTCTCTCTCTCGCTCGCTCTCTGCTATATACTATGACTATGTCACATGTCCTGTGCAATTGCACATACATACATACATACATAGTAACATACATAACATACGTAACATACATAACATACGTAACATACATAACATACATAACATACACAACGTAACATGACATGACATGACATGTTAGATTTTACATACGTACATACATAGATACATAGACACGCACATACACACACATACACATACACACGCATGTATGTATGTATGTATGTATGTATATATATACATACACATATGTGTAGACGTAATGTGACATACAAGCATATAATTATATATATATAGACCTATGCATATATGCATGTGTACTTGTATATGTGCAAGAATACATGAGTATATGAGTATCTGACAGTATATGTAAATATGTATATGTATAGTTGAAAGAATACAACCCCAGAGGCCCAACAGAGGGTTCAACAGAGACGGTGTTCAGAGGCCCCACTTTCACATAGGAGTTACGACCTCGGACGCCACTTTGGCTCAAGAAAAAGAGAGCGTTTCAGGGTAGATGCCCTGGTTCTTTAGAGGGTTGGCCGGGTTTAAGTACCTTCCTTCCCTCTTNACATAGGAGTTACGACCTCGGACGCCACTTTGGCTCAAGAAAAAGAGAGCGTTTCAGGGTAGATGCCCTGGTTCTTTAGAGGGTTGGCCGGGTTTAAGTACCTTCCTTCCCTCTTGATTGGTTATCAGCCGTAGCTCTTTTGGTTTCCTTGGTCCCTACTTAAACCCGGCGCAGGGTTTTAGTGGTTCTCTCCCGCCATAGCTGGGGCGCAGCCAAGAGCGCGCTAGGCGTACACAGGTGGGGTGCTGCTATAAGCGCACCGGCCTGCCTATGCAAGGAGAGAAGCCCTACCGTGGCGCACGGGCTGGGTTCAAGCAGAGGAGGCGCCACTTTTACGAGGCACAGGATAGGCTCCAGGAGGTGAGCCTGCGCATCTGGAACATAAGGGTGCGGCGCAGGGAGTTCGAGACCGCCACCGACGCGCACTGCGAGGTTGTTGGTCGGTTTGGCTCTCTGGCGGACGACGTAGACGCAGATCACGTTATCTGGGCCGACCTCACGGACTTCTATCCTGAACTCTGGGCGGCGTTTACTGATATTACAGCGGAGCCTTCGCAGAGCTCCCGGCCGAGGCACTGGCAGCCAAGGGCGCGAGGTGAAGCAGCTGCGTCAGCAGGGGGTGCAGCCGTAGGCGCGCCGCAGCCCGAAGCAGCAGCAAGCGAGCCAAAAGCGCCAGCCGCGGCACCGCCCTTGGGAGTGAGGGGCTCCACTCGGGACCTTTACTTCCCAAGGCGGTCCGATCCTTTGCAACAGCGCGGCCGGACTGCTCAGACGGAGGAGGTGGTGCCAGACGAGGGCGCACGGCCGGCATCAGAGCCACCACCTGGAAACCGAGAGGTGGACTTGACGACAGCTGGCGGAACTGCCCAGGGCACCGACCTCAGATCTGCAAGGCGAGCGCGCACGCCACCGTCCCGACGAGTCCGCGAAGAAGCTGGCTTTGAGGAACTTAGGCTTCGGTCCGCGGCATTGGCCTCTTTTACGGACGCCGGGGACCTGGAGCCTGAGGTGGTGCAGCAGCAAGCCCCGGGAGCAGAGGAGACCGAGGACATCGAGGTCGAGGTAGAGGCCGAGGCTGACGACGACAGGGGTGCAGCCCAGGGCGCACCGGACGACGAGCCAGCCCAAGAAGGCCTCGAGCCGGAAGGCGTAGAGGAAGAAGAGGTGCCCGAGGAGGACGTCGAACGAGAGGACCCGCCGGCCGACTCAGAGGCCACCGTCTCCCCCGCAGCATCAGAGGCAGCAGCGCCGGCCGTGGCATCACCAGCCGGCCGCTCATCCTAGCACCCGCGACAGAGACCTTTCCAACTGTTAGGGTTGATAGTCAGGGGGCTTGGGTTAGGGTTAGGGAGCCTGAGGCGGTTCCGTNCCGGCCGCTCATCCTAGCACCCGCGACAGAGACCTTTCCAACTGTTAGGGTTGATAGTCAGGGGGCTTGGGTTAGGGTTAGGGAGCCTGAGGCGGTTCCGTCCTTTACCCGCCGGGTCGTGCCACTCTCAGGGTGCAAGGGGACGAAGAGGAAGCCCTCAGTGCATCAGATGCGTTTGATCTGCCCAACGACGCCTGGCTCGATCCACACTCTTACCGCGAAGGGTATACAGCTAGGGGTGTTCCTAGGGGGGTTCCGGAAGCGCGTCTTGACAGCTCTTCTTCAGAAGATCACCACCGGCAGCGGGGTGCTGCCGCAGGCGCACCGGCGAGACCCACTTGGGAGACGAAGCGGGGGTCGCACGGATATTTCAACGTCGACTTCTTAGAGTCTCTCAAGGCATTCTGCGAGGAGCACAAGCCGCTGCGCATTGCGATCCTGAGTTACTGCTCGCCGACCAACGCTGCGTGGTACCAACACCACTTCCTTGAGGAAGCCTTGTTCTGCTTCCGGGAAGCCTTGCCGTCGTCCACAAACTTGAGCAATGGGCAGACCTTTCGAAGGACCGGCCCCGACGGCAAGGCGCAGCAGCTGTCAAAGATCGTCCCGCCTGCGAGCCTCATTATTGACGACAACAACGGGATCGTAAAAGAGTGCCGCAAGACTGGCGCACTAGTGATCCACGCGTCAAAGGGGGGCGGCGCGGACCAGCTGATCTTCGAGCTCGGGAGGCGAGCGCCCTGATCAAGAAGACTGGCCGCAATAACCTCGCAGGCCCGGAGGCTCGAGCCAGTCGAGCTGCTCTACGAGAGGTAGTGCCTTAGGGTGCTGCCCCGGCGCACCGGCACAAGCCACTGCACTGCCGGCCCGGACCCTGCAATCTGCCACATCGTGCCCCGCAGTCCGCTCCTTCACGGTTTAGGTCCGCGGTTTCTAAGCACAGGTTTTATTAAGTAGAGCCCCCCGCTCGCCTCCTCAAACCTTCCTTTTGCAGTGCCCTGGGGTGCTGCCGTCGGCGCACCGGGCTGCCAGCAAGGTGGTTTAGGGCACCGTCGGTTTAGGTGGTGGGTGGTGTGTGTGCTCGCCCCGGCCCGGGGTTAAGGGTGATCTTTTCGAGCCGNCTCATTATTGACGACAACAACGGGATCGTAAAAGAGTGCCGCAAGACTGGCGCACTAGTGATCCACGCGTCAAAGGGGGGCGGCGCGGACCAGCCGATCTTCGAGCTCGGGCAGGCAAGCCCCCTGATCAAGAAGACTGGCCGCAATAACCTGCCGCATGCCCGGAGGCTCGAGCCAGTCGAGCTGCTCTACGAGAGGTAGCGCCTTAGGGTGCTGCCCCGGCGCACCGGCACACGGTTTCTAGGCACAGGTTTTATGAAGTAGAGCCCCCGCTCGCCTCCTTAAACCTTCCTTTTGCAGTGCCCTAGGGTGCTGCCGTCGGCGCACCGGGCTGCCAGCAAGGTGGTTTAGGGCAGCGTCGGTTTAGGTGGTGGGTGGTGTGTGTGCTCGCCCCGGCCCGGGGTTAAGGGTGATCTTTTCGAGCCGTGTCGTAAGCACCGGCCCCTGTAATTTTACAAAAAGCTCTTTTGCAAGACACCGCGCGGAGCCCTAAGGGCAGACCGCAGCGCCCGCAGAGTCACAAAAGTCTTTTTCGAGAGTGGTTGCGCGAGGGGTCCTGTTTTCTTGCCCCCTCCCTTTTGCCCTAAGGTTCTTTAGGGGATTGTTTTGGGTTTGGCCGATAGGCGGTTCTCGTAGACAGGGTGCGGTTGGGGCTCAAAGGCTCAAGCCTGGAGAGGTGAAGCCATGTCAGGCATCTCCCCAGAAGCCGAAGCCGAACATCCGGGGAATCCTCCTTTAGTGACCCTGAGCTTTTTCAGCAAAGTGGCCAGTCGATGGTTCCAGCTGTTGCAACCATTCTCCGATTTCGCGAACCTGCCCCCGCACCACAAAGGAATGAGGGTTATAGCTCGTCCTCCGCGGCGTCTCCCCCACAAAGAGGTCCCGAACTTAGCGCTACTCAAGCTACCTTTCTAGCAGGTGCCGCCGTGACGCACGCCCATNGGAATGAGGGTTATAGCTCGTCCTCCGCGGCGTCTCCCCCACAAAGAGGTCCCGAACTTAGCGCTACTCAAGCTACCTTTCTAGCAGGTGCCGCCGTGACGCACGCCCATCACGCCTCTGGCGTCGCCTTGCGTGCTGCGACCCTCGCGCACCAGGCTGCAGAGCGAGAGCAACAAACGGTAGCGCAAGCCCAGGAGGCCGTTATGCAAGCCAATGTGCAAGCTGCCACGGCCGAGGCGCAACTCCGTGGAGAAGCGCAGTCGATTGCGCGAGCCGCGCAGGGTATCGTGGATGACGCAAGGCACCGGGAAGCTAGCCTAAGNGCAGTCGATTGCGCGAGCCGCGCAGGGTATCGTGGATGACGCAAGGCACCGGGAAGCTAGCCTAAGGCAGGAAGCCCAGTCTGCCATCGAAGCCACCAACCGCGAAGCTCAACAACGGGCTTCTGCGATTCAAGGTGAAGCCCAACAGGCCATAGCCCAAAGCAACCAATCAGCCCAAGCTAGGATTAGATTAGTAGAGGGTGAGGCCCAGGGCCTTTCAGAAGCTCTTCGCCAAGCCAACGCGGCACGAGAGCGAGCTGAGTTCGAACGGCAGGCCGCGCAGCAGCACTCACGGCAGCGTGATGCTGATCTGCTAAGGTTGGCAACTGAGATGGAGGATATGCGCCGACGCCACGAGGAGGCACTGAACCTTATGGCAGAACGGTACCGCAACCTATCCTCGCAATTTGCGGAACAGGGCCAGCCCACTGCGCCGCAAACGCCCGTGAGAACACATCTCAATTTCCCGATTCCACTACAACGCAGCCCCAGGACGCTCAGCCGGCTTCATTAGACCGCAGGGTTGACGAGCTAGCTAAGTTGGTTTCCGATCTAGCTAAGCTGGTTGCAGCTAACGCCACGCAGTCAGTGAACTCAGCCGCGCCTTCGGGTGCGGCCCCTGGCGCACCAGCAGAAGCACAGGCCAGCCAGACACCACAGGTGCCGGTGTTAAACCTAGGGGGCACAAGCCGCGCAGCGGCACCTCCAAGATCACCGGGCTCAGGTGGATCATCCAGCTCCTCTTCCTCTTCGAGTTCCTCTGCCAGGTCTACCTTCCCGGCACGTAGGACGTGTGGCTCTAAACGTCACGCTGAGGAGGACTGCCCAGAGCTCACCTGCAACAAGGGTGGAGGAGATGATCCGCCAGATGATGGTGATCCGGCTGCAGCTTCAAGCGCAGTGGTTCCTAAAACCCATGCTGAGCTAGAAGAAGACACCATCAGGATCAAATCCCTCACTGATCTTTCCTTCCCAAACCCGCCACAAAACGCAGCTCAAGCGAGAGGGTTTGTGAATCAGACCTTAATGGCCATCGGAAAGCTTCAGAAGACCCCAGGCGATGAGGTATACATCTGGGCACAAGACTGCTTAAAGATGGAACCCGATGCACTCCGGAAGGATGGGCGCTTCCCACGACTCGATCGTGAGATCGCAGCCAAGCTCATCAAGGTGTGTCGTCACGGTCGTTTCGGGCTTCTTTTCCAGCAGATGGTCGAGTCTGAAAGGCTGAAGTCGGGAGGCATGCCGAATGGGCGCTGCATGTTGCGCGCCATATACCGACTAGGCATGCTGGCGGAACGAAATCTCCTCAACATCAAAATGGCTGGAGATAGCGTCGCTCAACTCGAGGCATTTAGAGATAAGTATCTCTACGTCATCACCACCATTCCGGTGGAGGACNAGCGTCGCTCAACTCGAGGCATTTAGAGATAAGTATCTCTACGTCATCACCACCATTCCGGTGGAGGACCTGCCTAAAGAGAGCACGCTCTTTAACCATCTCATTGATGAGTTGGAGAAAGTTTCCGTCCTTAAGCCTAAGGTCGAGAAGGCTCGAGAGGCAAAACAGGGCTCCCATCGCCGGACGACGGAGTGGCTTTGGAGCCGGGTTGATGTCGCCATTGACTTGCATCAACAGCGCGTGAATCGCCAGGAGTTTGACAAGTCATTGCAGGCAAAGCCCGAGGCCCTGACCTCTACCTCGCAGCCCTCGAAGCCGAACGTGCCTGCAACACCCGCTCCGGGTGCTGCCGCAGGCGCACCGAAAGGTGGCAACCCCGACAAGCCAAGGAAGGAGAAGAAAAAGAAAAAGANCTCTACCTCGCAGCCCTCGAAGCCGAACGTGCCTGCAACACCCGCTCCGGGTGCTGCCGCAGGCGCACCGAAAGGTGGCAACCCCGACAAGCCAAGGAAGGAGAAGAAAAAGAAAAAGAAGAAAGGCGAGGCCGGAGACGAAGCTGAAGCTGAAGTTCCCGGCGCTCCTGCTCCCAAGGGCAAAGGCAAAGGTGGCAAGAGCGGAAAGGGCAACGGCACACCACGCACCCCAAAAGGTGGTGATGCAACGCCCAGGTCTGCTCAGGCCAAAAGCGCCAGAAACATGACTCCAGAAGAGAAGGCCAAGACACCGTGTATGTTCTGGGCCTTTGGTGCGTGTAAGGGCGACCCTTGCCCCTTTCTTCACGACAGCAAGAACAAGTACACAGGTCCTAAGCCTAAGTCCCTCNAAAAGCCGACGCAAAGGCAAAGCCCAAGGCTAAGGCGAAGGCCAACGCTGCAACAGCTCCTCTCGTGAATGCTGTGCCTGCCGAGCTCAACCAGGATGGCAAGGTCACCTGGCTTTGGGACACGGCTGCAGGCAGACATCTCATTGGACGCCAGGCGTTGACTTCGAAAGCACTTTCTTGCGTCACCCGCTCTGAGACGCCCGTTGGTTTTGCTACCGGGGGTGGGGCTCGCGAAGGTACGCATAGTTTAGCTTTTGAGGGTAGTAGGCTTCTCCCTGGAGACGAGCANCCCGTTGGTTTTGCTACCGGGGGTGGGGCTCGCGAAGGTACGCATAGTTTAGCTTTTGAGGGTAGTAGGCTTCTCCCTGGAGACGAGCAGGTTTACGTTCTCAAGGAATGCCCTCCAGCGTTCTCTGTTGGAAAGGGCAGTTCTTGATGAAGGTGCCATGTTTGTTTGGGACCCGCGCGAGCACCGTCCGTACTTTGTCAAGAAGGAGGACGTCCACCGCTGCAGGCTCAAGGTTCCGCGCAAGGCTAGGATCAACGCCACTAGGGTCGTTGAGTACGTACCTCAGTTTGACGAGACCTTGCAACCTGCCAGACGGGAGCACAACCCAAGCTTGAGCCCCGTCACCGCGTCAGCAAGCCCGGCGCCGAGGGAAGATGACACCATCTCCTTCAGTGATTTCGAGATCGAAGAAGTCAAAGTAGTTGGCAGAGACAGAAGGAATCTGCCATTAACACCGGCAGGCCTGAAAGGATGGGGGAAATTTGGTTGCCAATGCAGGTTCCTTCGACCTGCAGACGACACCTTCCGGCCGCCGTGAGCACCCCTGTTGAAAACGATAATTCAACGATGGCTGGGATGTCATGAATCCAGCAGCGCTTGAGGCTGGACTTTGTCCTTGGTGTCCTGTCTTGGAAAACAAATCGATCGAGAGAACTGATATTCCCGAACAAGGGTGTGTACCGATCGCAGGATGTCACATGCAGGCATGCATACATACATACATACACATGATACTATAATGCATGGTAAAATACATTCTATCTCTGTAATATCCTTGCATGCAAAATATTTGTTTCTTTGTCGTCTCTATCTCCATCTCTCTATCTTTCTATTTCTCTATCACGCTATCTTTCGAATCTCGGTATCTCTTTGTCTCTTTATCTCTATATCTCTGTGTCTGTCGGTTTTTCTGTTTAGCCATCTATCCATCCGTTTATCCGTCCATCTATCCATCTCGCTCGTGGTGTTCGAGGACACCATGCCGCTCTTCCACGACACACTGTGGAAGGTCACGGCAATAGACATCGAGTTCACGCTTGCCAAGGTAATGCGACGAGTGACCTTTGCATGCCAGGAGAGGTGTGTTCGTGCAGCATATAGGGTTGTGCTTCGAAACAGGTGGCCTCTAGAAACTCAGACGCGGAGGTACTGCGCGACATGTCGATAGACAAGCCGGCGCGCCAGCACAGGGCAGAGGCTTGGCCAGACATTTCCACATGTGGTGCTTCTCACGCACCGACGTTTCGCCGACGTTTTGTGTTTCAGGCGCTTCGTCGCTTGGGTGAGATCATGCAGGTTGGCATTTGCGAGCTCTGTTTCGCTTAGTGGGAAGCTCACGTCAGGAGCCCATGAAGGAGAGGCGAGCCGACCAAAGCGCCTCCAGGCTCCAGCTGGATGAGGCTCGGATGCTCCAGTCGTGTGGCCAGGGACGATGACGGGGCACTCAGGTGCCGTCTGTTGAGAGGCGATTGAGTTCAAGGCACACGGATGCAGTCACCTTTTTTTCCACCGTCAGACTTTGCGGGTGGCTCGGCAGGTCTTCGATTCTTGCTCGATTGCCTCGCGTGTCTTGGCGTTCTCGCAAACGCGAAAGCAAAGAGGCCGGCGCCCTGGCCGGCCCGTTTCCCCCGGACACCTGCGCTCTCCTTCTGAGCGATGTTGAGCGGCACTGGCAAATGATCAAGGGGCGAAGATTCAGAACACGTGGCTCAAGAACATAGACCGAAGTTTTTGGAAGGATTGCTTCACATGGCGAGCAAGCCACCGCGTCTCAAGTCTCACGCAGCCTCTGAGTTTTTGCAATCATTGCCGTTGGCAATTTGGTGCCCGAGGCAAGGACCAAGCAGCAGGAAACCAAGCAGAAGCAGATGGAGGCTCGGCAGAGTCCGGCAGAGAGCGCAAGGCAGCGCAAGGGTCCTGAGCTGCTTTTCGCTGTGTGTTACGCAGGCGGCTCTGGTGCTCATGGCTGCCGGGGCTTCCACCGATGACGTGGACGACATGTTGGCGGCAAGGCGCATTCTGGGACCGGGAGAGAGGTTACCTCTCTCACACGCCAATGCGTGCGCGCTCGGTGCTCGGCAGGTCTGCAATGGAAGCCGAGCTCGACCCGTTTCACAGCGTGTAAGGTCACGAGTCGATGTGCAGCCAGTTTTTCTGAGTTTTAAACAGTGCTGGAATCACAGGATTTCTCTTTCGGTCGATTACTTTCACGGTCCGGGGTGTTTTGCCAAAGCATATTGCACGGCCGTTGCTGCAGCTGTTCGTTCAAAGCATCGTTCGTTTAGAGCCTTCATGACAAGCTTCAAGCAAGCTGATTTGGTCACGGCCGATGCGTCGTATTTCTTTCAAGATGCACGCACATGTGCCCAACTTCAAGCTGCGAAAACAATCACCACTCCAATCCTGATGGCACGCAGACGCTCAAACACCGGGCCGGATTGAAATGCCCATCACTGCCCAATCTGACTGCTATGGAGGGCGTGGCCGCAGGGGCAGCTGTTGAATTCAAGGCTGTGTGACTGTCTGCTATCTTTCTGCTTTCTTCGTTATTTCAACGGTCAGTGGGTGACGTGAGGTCAAGGAGAAGGCCGTTTTGGCTTACCTTCTCACCATACCCGAGGTTGCCTTCCAAATCTGATCACGTGAGAGTTTTGGACAGTTTTAGTGTTAAGGTCGAGCGTGCCGTCAAGCTGCAACGAGATGGCAGAACCCAAGCCGTTTTGGCTGCACCGTGAGATCTTCTGATGCTCATGTTTGGCTGTTGAGCCCATATTATCAGGAGGCGAAATCGACCATGAGAGCAGCTGTCGCGTCTCTTGGATCTATCACAGCTTCCGCTAGTCTTCCGCTCCGCAACAAGCGAAGAGGCTGCGTCCACGGCTCAGGTGCCTCCCCGCCGAGGTCCTCGCACGCGCCGGAGCAAACGGTGGCAGCAATGACACCAAGCCGTCTTAGGAGACCGCGATGCGGCGGTTGGAGAGGGGTGAACTCGTAGGGGGAGAGCAAAAGAGGTCGCGGTGTGGGGAACGCATGGCTTTGTGGAGACAGGTTTCTCACCCCAACGTCAAAGGTCGCAGGCACTCCCACAAAGGAGTATGCGGGATTGCTGGCTCAAGCCCGCGCACGACAGCCGGGATTTACTGATTTTGGCCTCTGATGGCTTGTGAAGCCAGCCACTCAGACAGTCCCTCATTCATTTGATGTGAAAGCGCGATGCCAACACAAAGCAAAACCCGGAGTCACATTCTGTAGCCGTACAGGTCAATATGTGCTTTTTCTGCAAATTCTTTGCAAGCTGTAGCAGCAAGTTCAGGGGCCGTGATCAGGTCGATATAGCAAGGCATGCAAGCCGGGAAAGGTTGCAAAGCAGCCGCAACATTGACACAGACAGTAGCACGACATGAAGCTCAGGTACTGTTCGATTCCGAGGACACTCTTCTGGCCTGATGTTCCCAGCAGTCAGAACTCTTGCTGCAGGACTTGCAGTTGGAGTACGACGAGGCCTGCGATGAGGCCCTGAAGCGGCCAGGAGCCTAGCTGCGGTTGTCATCGCTTGCTGCAGAGGTCATCGACTTGCTGGCGGAGTTGCGTGCCGCAACGCTGGAGGCGCTTGTGCCCAGACTCGGTTTGACGTTGCTGATGTGTTTCTTATGTGGCAGGTGCAGCAACTATCCTTGCGGCTAAAGGCAAGTGCCGAGGGTTGCTGCAATTTCCGGAGCATGCTGGGTAATATCGCTAGAATCTAGGCCTAGGCTCGTTCGGGCATCGGAACCTGCAGAAGAGACAGGATTGCATGCGTGACATCTTCGTTCAACAACTCGCGATGTGCAAGGCCTGCCGGCGCACCAAGACGCCTTTTTCTACGCTTCCTGCAGCCGAGGACGCTCTTTTGTCGTAGGCTCGCACTTCACGTCGTGGCGTCGCGGCGAGCCTTTCGCGCGATCTCCGAGGAGCCCAAGGGGGCCCGAGACCTTCGCCAGCTCTTCGAGGCGGGAGCGGCGGGAGAAAGAGCTGCGCCGAACCACCTCGGACCTGGCTCCGGCAATGCGTCGCTGTCGCTGCAGTGGCTGGCAGAGACGGTGGACCTGAGCCATCCCCCCGAAACCTTGGATGTGGGCTTCGAGGCAACCGAAACCGCACGATTCAAACGAAGCAGAGATGTCGCCTCTCGCCTCTGAGGTGCCAATTGGTGGCCGGTCTGTTCACTTGCACCGAGTCGTACAGTGGCCTTTAGCCACCCGGATCGCCAGGGCCTTCGGCCCTTCGCTCTTGTTGCACTGACGGGCATGTGACGGTGTGACGGGCATGTTGAAAGAGAGAAGGCCCCAGGAGGCTTGAAGCTCACGGCCCCGATCCAGCATCAAGCCACAACCTCGGCTGCCGGAGACCGCGAGAGACCTCGACACCTGGTTTCACCTCTGTTTGCCAAAATTCTCGCAGTGTTTCTTGTTTCAAACTTAGGAGGCGCTCGGGCAGCTCTTGGCATCAACTCGAGCTGTCGGGAAGGCTCCGTCAAAGTTCCCGTCTCGTGCTGCCGGAGCTGTTTCAGTAGGTTGACTCGGATGCCCTGATGCACTTCTTGGCTGGCTGGGATCTCATCGCCGGTGAGCTGACGACAGCCGCACATCCAGTGCCAGAGCCGTCGGTGCTTTCCCCGGTCAGTGCATGTACCGGCTGAGTCGATCCTCGCCTTGGCAGGTTCTGCTTGCACACAGGACCTCCACGCAGGCAAGGCTGAAGCGAATGAAGCGGCGATCTGAATCTGTGTGGAATGTTGCGACAGGGTATTCTTGTGGCGACGTGGCCAAGCAAAGAGGCCCTGCAGGCCGATGTCGTTTGCCTTTGCGTCACTAGCGTCACTGCCGGGAACCGCTCTGAAGGTGTACGCAGCGCCCATCGTCCCACAGCCAGGAGAGCGAGTAGAGGTACTCCTGCAAAGCACAGCATCCTCGCTTGTTTCCGCGGGCTGCCATGTGGAAGAGGTCGAGTACGAAGGGCAATGCTACGTCGGAATCTTGTATGGCGTGGACAACGGCATGGCAAGCGTGAGGCCTGCGAGGCTCTGGAGTGGGCAAGGGGAGCATGCTCGGCCGGAGGTGTGATGCGGATCCGCCCGGCGTGATGACTGTGGCACCGTTGTCAGCAAGACTCTTAGACTCACGGAGTCCCCTTGTGTCAGTCAAGATCCCGTCGTACCTGTCGCAGCATGTTCGACGGCTTGACGGGGACTTGGTGCAGGAGGACTGGGAATGGCAGCATATATGCACGCGACCTGCGCATGCATCAAAGACATCTCGGTCAACACCCAAACGAAGGGCTTGACACTTCTTTGTGTTGTCATGCCAACAGATGCAACCAGCAAACGCAAAGAAACACCGGAAAGGGGGTTTCCGAAACAATCAACAACGACAGTTAAGTCACAACTGTCGTTGCCAACGCTACATAATTGGAATGTCGGCATATCAAGGGGCACCTCATGTACTTGACACGGTTGGACGTATCGTGTTTTTGTACAAAAATTGTTTGTTGCTCTTGAGGGAACAGGCTTTTTGCAATTTCTTGCGCTTTTTCGGAAGTGCATCCACTACGTCCCGCAAAGACACATGTCTCAATCTTTGTGCATCTCAATATATGTATATAAAAGTGGTACTACTTACTAGTGACTAGTGTAGTGCTTCCCAAGCAACTCAAGCATACTCAACCAGCTCAGCAGCTTTTTGCGCAGCATCTCCAACTCTTGTGATCTTTGTTGTGCGGCGAACGTCCGGAGTCACTGGTTCCTGGTTTTCGCCGAAGATCGCAGGAGGCCTTGACGTTGATTCCAGTTGCAGAGCGGGAGGAGGCAGATCCCCAGATGTGTGTGGCGGCCATGTGTGGCTGGTACACTCGCTGCTCTTGAAGGTCCCGCTTGCCAAGATGCATCGTCGCACCAAGCAGCTGCCCTGGCATCCCACGGAAAAGGGAAGGGGCTGCCTGCGGATTGCGGCACAGAAGCTGTAGTGTCGCACGGAATCGCACGGAGCGTCCGAAATTGAGGTCTTCGGCACTGTAGCGACTCGCGAGCGAGGAGGCGCGGCGGGCGCGGTCTCAGCCGACTGGAAATTGGCCGCCTTTGCAACGCCTCGCCGCCACGCGGCCACGCAGTGCTAATGTCAGGACAATGATCGCTCTACTCGGACGAGTTCGATTCATCATATGTACAGCTTTGTAGGATTGTAGGACATGCGTGGAGATCCGTCCCGCAGCATCTCGATATGAATTAGAGGCACAGGTGTTCTGTTCAAATGTGCTTTTGGCAGTCATCGATTTCATAGCCGTGTACAAAGTCGACTGCTTGGGAATTGCTGTTTGCCGTTTGACATCGCCCGGCCCGTAAGTCGAGCTCTGCTTCCCGCAAGCCGCAACACAGTCAGCTTCAGGCTCCTTTCGACTTAGTCACCACCCTTCGTGTGTTTGTGTGTTTGCGGGATCGTGCTTGCACCGCAGACTGTTCATAGCAGCTGTGCCATCCCGCCCCCTCCCGCCGGACACGAAAGTTGTTTGGGAGGATTTGGCTTTGCATTGGTTTTGTCCCGGAGGCCAAGTTGGAGTGACATGATCCGAAGCTGTAGTTTCAATTTTGGTGTACCGGAAAGCTCAATCGTGTCAACTGTTTTGAGTTGTTTGCATTCCCAGGGCGAAGCCCTGCGGTACTCAGACCTTTAATTGGACAACCTTCCACCTCGTTAGTGGTGAAGTGCACGCGAGCTGCTAGCTGTCCTGCGTGCGTCATGAAGTTCGAAAGAGCATGTGCAGTTCGGGGAAAGCTGGCATGTTGCAGTCTTGGTAGCGCTTCTCCTTTGCCCACAAGTTTCAACCTCCAGCACCTGTCAAGCTACACGAACACTTCCCTGCCGAAGATGAACAGGCAATTGGCATGTTGTTGCAAGCCGTCTATCCGCATGGCTTGAGTCATGAGGTCAATCTCTGTTGACATCCGTGCATAACAAGCATACTTAGGAGTCTGTCCTGTTGTAGCTTCCGTTTTGCAAAGGTTTCGCCGTTTGAGGACCATGAGCAAAGACATGCAAAAGAGCACCAGGCGATCTTGAAATCTTCCAGGCGAGATCGCCGAGGCCGAGGCAGCCCCGCCCCCCCTCCAAAGCCTAGGGCAAGTCGAATCCAACGCGCTGTGACCCACCGCAAGAAGGGCTGCGGATAGACAGCAGCACGAGCCGTTAACTCTGGGTGGGATGCATTGGTTTATGCAGTCAGTCCTCCTTCGGAATACCAAGAAAAGGGTCGGGTTCTGGCATGATGCCACAGCCACCACAGCCCAACTCAGAGCAGTCTTTCGCGCAGATGAATTTGGCACTGAGAACTCTTCGCGGCCGCAGCTGGCTAATTGTCCCGGCTCAAGGGATGACATGACCTGAGAGAAGACACCCTGCTGGCAGAGAGGGTAACGTAGACGACCTAGACTCTAGACTCTAGACTCCACCTAGACTCGACCTGGACTCGAAGGCTTCGACTGCCGATGGTTTGATCGAAGGAAGCGGAAGCCATGCTGCCAATGCACGTGGAGCCGTCGCCTGAGAAGGAATCGTCGTTCCTCAGGAACACACGCGGCCTTAGTCCTACGTGCTGTGCCTGCCTGTGGCTGTGGCTGTGGCTTTGTGCTCTTCAGGTCGGAGCGACCCTCTTTGATGCACTCACCGTCGCTCTCAGAGTACTTGCGGCGAATGCTGCATTATGTGCCGGGCTTATTCTGTTTGAACCATCGAACTCAAATCTCAAACAAGAACGTTGTCGCGAAGTAACAACGCTTGGGGCACTTGCGACCGCGCGGCTTGTGCAGCCCTTGTGCACGGACACACCTTGTGGTGCACGTCAAAGAATGGCAGCTAAAAGTCTTAGATGCGGTCGACATCGCCTGAGACAGCATGGAGGGGGTCACCGATTGCCGATTGCATGGTTCAGCTGAGCAGCATCCGAAGCCATGTTGAGGATTTGTGTGTCCAACTCGGTTCGAGACGGGGTCTGCTCGCTGCGCATTAAGCTGAGTGGGACCAGACTTTGAAGGGTTTAGTCACTCCGCTCTGAAATCCAGGGTTTCGGGCATTCTGGCTGCCGAGGCCGCAGGATTCTGTTTCCGCCAGCCCTTACCCTTTGTGGTTGATTACAGTTTGCATCTTTGGCTTTGCGGGTAAGTGTCCGTTGCGGCCGCAGACGGAAACAGGCGAGCAGAATAAAAAAGGTTTCTAGCTACCGTCCCAAGCCTGGCGCGACTTCGGCCATCGGCGTGAGGAAGGTGTGCCTGTCGACAACGTTGTGAGCGTTGATTTGGTCGAAAGATAAGCGCAGCACACTTGGCAGGTCAGTATATCTCCGGCTGTATTTCCGCTTCCAAAGGGTGCAAAAAGTCTAAGTGTGGCATGGCCTCACAGCCCCAGTCGGGACACTAACCACGAATTTATGTGGGCGAAGATGTGCGCAGAGCACAGGCAACTCGAGCTTCAACAGAGCCTTGCCAACCGGCCACTGCCAGACGCTGGTGACGCTCCGGCTCATGTTCTGCTGGAAAGTCAAAGCTGAAAGGTAGGCTTCGGTGCACATCCACACCTGTATCTATAGTAGAAGCCAGAAAGTTGGAACTTCATTATGCTCAGGCCCTTAAGGTAAAGTATAAGGGATCCTAGCACGAATCCTCCTAAAGCCATGTTCCAACTTTCTGGCTTCTACTGTAAGCCAAGCGAGCTCTTTCTTGTTCCATGGGTACAGGCATCGGTGCGATCGTGATGTCGCACCCGCACCCCCCCAATACACCGGAGGAACTTCCGTTGAGCGTCTTGGTACAAGTTGTGCTGAAGTGTCATGAACGGCCCAAGACGAGGAATTGATGTTGAGGATTCACGTTCGGATCGCTACAAGTGTCTTCGCCACCAGACCGGTCTCGCCTGAGCTGTCCCCAGCTCGCCGCTTTTCCGCGTGTCGCTGTTCGCCGCCCGCGCCGGCCCCTGCCCTCGACTTCTGCGCACCGCCGCTATGACCTTTTCGGGGACCGGGCCCGTCGAGCGCACTGCAACGTTGATGTCGCTCGACAGGATGAGCGTCACTCTGAAGTGACTCGCAACTTGCAATCGACACCACACTGGTGTCCACTTGACTTCTGCTGGAACCCCCGGCAGGGCTGCCGGTCGCACTGCCGGCGCTGCATTTGCACTTGCGCGCAAAGCCAAAGAGCGCACCACCCTGAGCTCCGACAGTCTGCCCGATGCAAGCGCGTCGTCTTCGCTCTTGGAGCACTGAAGCTGCCACCTTTGCCAAACTTTTTGTGCGCCTCCGTGCGTGGACCGCCCCGGCTTCCTCCCTTTCGGCCTTTCCCTCTCGCTGGTCAGCCTCGCTCTCCTTTTCGGCTGCCCGCACCTTCGCTGCAAGCCGTCTCTCCTTGCACCTTGGCGGCACAATCAATGTCGCTGGCGAATCCCCGCTGCTGAGCGACATCCTCGCAGACTCCCCCTTTGAGCCGCCCCTGGCAAGCCGCACGCCCTACATAATGTAGTGTGCAGTCGGCCTGGCCTTGGGTTTGCACAGGGACCGCCGAGCCTTTGACGGCAGTGAAAAGGTGATAAAAGGTACGTGGGGAAAAAAGGGTTTGGCTCCGATCGATCGCGGGAACGAGATCATTCATTCATATTCATTCGGTGGAGGGGGTGATCCCCTTGAGCCGTTGGTTGCTTTTTACATTCCAACTGAAGGACCCGCTGCAACATTAAAAGCCATCAAAGCGGAATGTAACAGTACTTGTTGGGATTGCGCATCAGCTGCGCCGACACCAAGGACGTGTGGTTCTTGATGCCGGGTGAAGGGAAAAAACGAGTACCGAAAATTCGAAAAGCCCATTGCATTTTTCACGGTTTTACCTCAACATCAGCCGCGCCGCAATCCGCAGAGAATGTTGGAATTGCTCACCGAATGCCACAATGCGTCATAAGCACATGGATCACATAGTCAACGTCGCGAATCTCAACCCAAGTTCAGGTTCATTTTTTTTACGGCGGACTTTTCCCACAGGGCGAATCCTCGCAAGCTGCTCTGCAGAACTCCGATAAGCGTAGCTGCTTCAGCAACTAGGCTGCCTATTGTTGTTTTTCCATTTGCACACGTTTTCCGAAGTTTGGCAGTGACCTCAATGCTCGTAAACGAATACTGGCCACCACGCTACGAACACTACCACAATTTACAATGCGTTTGGTGGACACAAGCGAAACTCGCTGGACCATCGCCGCCACAAGTTGGCTGGCTTCGATTTTTGCTGTGCGACCACTGAGCAGATCAGGAGTGCTTTGAAGCACATCCTCGGCATGCAAGCTTCTAGCAGTGTGGCGGTTCGCGAGCTTGTTCGCGAAATCATTGCAAAGTTCATCGGCTACAGCAATTCGCGCGAGTCACCAAATTTCTCAACAATCTGGTGTGAGTTGACCGACAGAGACTCCGCTTGAAACCTCCTCGGGTGTTGCTGCTTCAGTTTTTCCCACATGTCAGCCTGTAACATGTTGGGGGAAAAGCAAGCCCGCATAAAATTCACCACGATACATAGTTTGTTGGCCAGGGGTGGGGCACAAATCGTGGCAATTTGCCCTGGCTTTTGGTCAACCTACTTGAAGGCGGCAACGCTGCCCGTAACTAAACGAGGCTTAGGGTCACTACTGAAAGGCCGCCACTGGCATCAGTGCCGAACGCGAGACCACTACCGTCAATGGTGCTTGCATTCTGCCATAAACCTGTACGCTCAGCTCCGGGGCTACAGCCGAGTCCACGGCAGCTTGGGGCCCAGCGTCGCCTCCGGAGAACGCCAACAAGGCACTGCTTTCCCACCATTGACCATCGAAAAAGGATGCGTTTGCAAATGGACGAAGCTGCTGGCGGTGGCGGCGCAACGCGCGTACGCCTTGTCGCTCCTCGAGCTCCGTCTTGTCAACGCGGAGCAGGGCGATGGCGACGCGCCGCCTTTGGAAGACCTCCTGGCGCAGGCTCGCGGGGCTGAGCAAGTCCCCGACCGCCTCCCTGCGCGTTAGAGGAACGTAGGTGCCCCTCGACCTGGACACCCTCCTGCGGGCGGAAAGAGGGGTGGGAAAAAAACACAGATGTGGCGCCAGCTAGCTTCCACACCTGCTTTTGGACGGGGCTATTGGCGCAGTGCGCTACCCGCTCACAAACACTTTAGCCCCGTATGCTTCGAGAACGGTCGACTGTGGGGCTTGGGTTTGGATGAAATGAACTTTATCGGGTTTCAAGGTTGATAGCCCTAAATTGGAGGAGCTTGTGTTTGTACGGCTTGTAAGACATGCTAGGGTCATAAGTCATTTTCGGAACGGCTTCTTCGAGCTGCGCAAAGTCGCTCTCTCACAGGCACCACAGCAGCGCGCAGGTTGCTTCTAGAAGCAGAACACATGGTTAATAACGGTGATTCCTAACACTTGATCAACACACCCAAAGGGCACGCCATATAAGCTCAACAGTTTTCTCATGCAACTGAAAGCCTTTAACCCAGCAAGGGTTGGTTGTCTATCCAAAGCAAACCCAGCCAACACGAGCAACAATGCTAACAATGAAAACACCCACATACTGTTGCAGCCTAAACTCTCAGCCCTGCTTTGTTTTGCTTGGGTTTGCGGGCTTGCGCTCCGAGCGCTCCAACAAAAAATCCATCCGCGAAGATCTGGGCGAACGCATCCTTGCCTACTTCGATGATGACACCATCCTTGCGTCGCTTCGGCGAGGGTTGCACCCTGTCCGGCGCTTCGAGTCCCACGCTCGCTCGCCGCCCTTTGGACTGAGGATAGCGTCGCCCCGGACGGCTTGCAAGACATGCCGTCCGATGGTCCGGGACCACACGCTGGCACCCTCGTCCCGCGGGTTGGCGTTGCTCGGCACCCCTGCTTGTGCCTGTCAGTCACACTGAGCTCTTGCTAGCGTTGCCGTGAATTGGTAACACTCAGCCGCGGGCTCAATTCGCGTTGCGTACGCCTGCCCCCAGGCTGACGCGGGAGTTTGCTGCTGCACATGCTGCCGCTATCCTCGACGCCTTGAGTGCCTTGCTGTGTGCTGATGAGCCTTCCGCTCTCTCACCGGCTGCTTCCTGTGTTGTGCAGCTTGCCTTGCGCCATGGTGGTCTTGGCCTGCGCAGTGCCACGATGCACGCCTCTGCCGCTTTCTGGGCATCTTGGGCTGACTCGTTCACCGTCCTTTGCCTTCGGAATGCACTGTTTCTGCAAGGTTTGGCGCGTGCTCTGGATGCCCGCGACCTGTCCGCGGCCGCTTCCGTGCCCCTCAATGGGCTGACTTGCCCCTGCAAGCTCCTGTGCTGGCGGCCGTAGACTCCGAGCCCGAGGTCTGCGTGGCTGGCAGCGCCCTGCTTCCCGGCTTTGCCGACTTCGCACTGCTGGATTCGCAGTCGGGCCCCTTTGCTGCCAGGGTTCCCACTGTCCGTCCTACATCGTCCTACTAGTTCCGAGCTCGCCATCGACTCGGCGCGGTTTCGTGTCCTGCTGCTCCGCCGCCTACGCCTTCCTCTGCTGTGTAGGGTGATCATGTGGGTTTGGCACCCTGCGCGCACGAGCTGCGAGCCTCGCTCCCGCACCCCACCGCTTCTTTGGCCGAGGCACACGATGATGCAATGAGATTCATGTGTGCTGCTGCCCGGCTGTCATTTCGGAGCTCATCGCCAGAACATACGGACGAGGGACCGAGTCGTACCTCAAACGCAAGCCCAGCAACGATCGGGAATATCTCCACGTTGACCCGACGCTGGTGGCACTCCGAAGAAACCCGTGCGACCCATCAACGTTGCCGTCCATTTTGGTTTTGCAAATCGCGCTCCCAGTTTCTTAGCACCAGGAGAAACATCATTGTTGATGTGCCAGTGCCAGATGCCAATCGAGTTCCTGGGCCTGATGGACCACATTTTGGCTCAAGCCATTTTGGCTCAAGCTCGAGCTCTAGCTTGTGGCTCCTCTGGCCCTGTACCTAACGTCTGTGGGACCCCTTCATGGTTGCTTCGGGCCCGTGTTGAGTCCCGTCTTTCTCGCCGCGATGGATGACACACCTGGGTGCGGGCCCAGTATAATCTCACCGCTGCCTTGCCCCCCCCGTGCCGCCCGGGCCACCCCGCGGCGTAAGGTTTAGGCTTTGTCCTTGCCCTTTTGGTTCGTGCATAGGCTCCATGCTGCCACGCCACAGAACACTCGGAGGAGGCTGTGGCGCGGTAGCATCACGGTGCTGGCAGGATGTGGTGTCGTGGTCAGGGGCCGGGGCAGGCGGGTCGACTTGCTCGGCTTGGCAAGCAGCTTGGAACGCAGCCGCCCCCCAAGCAGGCCAGCCGGCGCGGCACGAGGGGCAACGCAAGTCACGGACATTGGCGACCAAGTGGGCCACACATCCCAAATGCATGCGGTGTTGGCATATGGGCCAAGGAAACAATGCTTCGGGACCAACGGCGCCCGGCNGGCACGAGGGGCAACGCAAGTCACGGACATTGGCGACCAAGTGGGCCACACATCCCAAATGCATGCGGTGTTGGCATATGGGCCAAGGAAACAATGCTTCGGGACCAACGGCGCCCGGCGATAAATCGCAAAGGCAGACTGGGCAGGCTTGTGCCGACGGCTGCTCCGGTGGGCAGGGGGGCATCAGGCCCCAGCAAGGGGGGTGTGGACGGCGCCGCGTCGCGAGGCGGGGTGCTGGCTGCAGGCGCGGCAGGGGTACTGGCACCGCATACTCCTCGCCAACCCCGATAACCCTTCCCGTGACGAAGCTTGGGATCGAGAATCCAACCAATGGGCTCCTGAGTGGGTCTGCCTCCGCTGCAATGCCACCGTGAATAGCGAGCACCCGTTGCTACAGGCATTGCCCCCCGATGCCGACCGCCCCCTCTGCCCGACACATGGTGCTCGTTGTTTGGCCTTGGACTTGCGGGAAGGAAGCCGCGGTTGGATTTGCTCTCGCGGCGCTCAGGTGTTACCTTGCCGCACAGTCCGCATCCCCCTGCCACCTGCAAACGCCGAGCCTGGCCCTGCAAATGCCCCGCCAATTAGCGACCTCGTGTGGTTCCGCCGTGGCTCACCCCCACCCCGCACCATTCCCGGACCTACGCACAGCTTGCCGTTGCTGCACGCGGCTGTGGGGCGCCTCCACCCGGACGCTTTGCGAGCATGGGAATCCGACCCCTGGCGCGCTCTGGTCGCGAACCCTCGCCAACCTCCGGCTGGCGGGCTCCGTGCCTCCCCACCTCCGTTGTGCATGCCCTACACATCCTGCAGCAGCTTTCGTCCGAAGAAGGTCGGCCTGTGCCACCCCCCGAAGCGCAACTCCTTCTCAACATGAGTGGTGGCGCTAGCACGTTGCCAGCCAACGCTTCTGTGCACCTTCTCTGGGCTTGGAATTTCGCGGTGCTGCCCGACGGATACATCCCTGCTACCGCGCAAGAAGCTTTGTTGCATGTGTTTCTGGGGGAAGCGGCCGCATCTGAGCTAGTTCAGCAGGCAAGTGCGCCCCCGGCCGCGACAACCGCCGCGCCAAACCCAGCCACCCAACCCCCTGAACACCCTGCACAACGCCCCGGCTCGGCCTCTAGCTCATCCAGCTCTTCGTCGTCTCCTGCAGCTGTCGGCCCGGTCCCCGCCGACGCCATCCCCGCAAGCGAGCCTGTGCATCCCCAGGCCTCTGCTTCCGACCAGGTGCCGCTTCAGCCAAGCACAGTCCAAGACACGCCGCTAGCAGGGGCTCGACTGCGAGTTTGCCAGTCTCGACGCGTTTTCTGCGACCGACGTGTTGCAGCAGCCTTGCCCCACTCTCCGGTCCCCCCCGAAGATCTTGCGAGGCCCACTCCGCCAGACCATGCATTTGGCCTTGTCGCATATCCAGTCTCTTGCAGCTGCTGCCGCCAGCGTTGAGTCAGAGCGCGCTTGGAAGTTGTGGTTGTTCCTGCCCCGCATGCTCTTGTTCCGGCCACAAGCTGCCCCGCGCATACCGGCCGCAGCCTTGCGTGCAC
>BGNK01003491.1:44987-67277 GCA_003297005.1 Symbiodinium sp. clade A Y106 | reverse complement strand
TCGGCTTCAAGGTCTTGACCTCCAGCGACCCAGCTGAGAAGACCAAAAAACTTTCGGCAGAGTTGGCCAACGGAAGGCTTGCGATGATGGCCATCATCGGCATGTTCTTTCAGGTGGGGCATCAACATAGAAGCAGAAATCATGCGATGTATTAGTCGGTGCTGGTTTGTTTGTTTCTTTGCGCGCGCGCGCGTGTGTGTGTGTGTGGTGTGTGTGTGTGTGTGGTGTGTGTGTGTGTGTGTGCGTGTGTGTGCCTGTATGTGTGTGTGTGTGCGCGTGCGCGTGCGCGTGCGCGTGCGCGTGCGCGTGCATGTGCGTGTGCGTGTGCGTGTGCGTGTGTGTGTGTGCGCGTGTGTTTGTGTCTGTGCGCGTGCATGTGCAAGTACTGACACCCTATATACCCCGCTTTGTCTCGCCCTGACTGCCCCAACAAACCCTGGGCGCTTCCCGTTCATTTCGTTTCACAAAAGTAGGAGCAGGCAGTTTTGCGACGATCATCCTGGACAGCTCTTCACCCAGGTTGCAAGCCCAACACGTGACCTGTACCAACCGATAGCATCACGATCTCACAGGCTCCCAACTGCGGTATCGTTTCTTCCGTCTCGTCTTTCACGCTTCTGCTAGCCACATAGCTACACGTTTCGTTTCGGATCGTGATCTAGGTTTTCGATATCGAGTGCCCTGTCTTCGTCATTTCTCTTACGCGACATTCTTTTTGCACTCGCGCGGGGCCAACCTCATTCCCCTTCGGGGGCGCTCCCTTCGGGGAGGACGAGGTGCATTCGGGTCGAATGACATATCGCAAGTCAGGCGTTGGGCCTTTGTCCTTTCGGGGGCATGTGGTCTTCCTGTCTTGTGTCATCTTATCCGGGGATGGCGGGTGGGCGCCGACATCCCAATTAACGTGGTGGGTTTAGAAAGATTCGTTTTTCCATCGCCTCTCAGAACTCACAGTCGATATCCGCGCAGCTGACACAGGGCTCACAGCACACACATACATACGCACACGGCAAGTCGCGTTTATACATACCACTACCGGCTTGATACGCACTTTCGTCGCACAGGACCAGGAACACATCACACACGTCGTATTTCGAATACGTCGTTTAAAAACAATGGCTGGCTCGATTCTCACGGAAGCGGTACGCCGAAAAATGCAACGGGAACGCAAACGTAAGCGTATCGGCATGGGAAAGTTCACACACTCTTATCTGACTCGCATGCGAAAACGTCGTGTGGTCGCTATCGGAGCATGGAACACAAGACAATTGGGCGCAGCCAACAGTAAATTCGATCAATACTTGAAGTTCAAACACCTTAGCCAACTGTGGGAGAAACGCGGATGGGAAATCGTAATTCTAACCGACACAAAATGGGGCCGGCACGCCACTTTTGAGATTGAGGGACACGAACACACATGGACCGTCATATCACGCGGGAAAGTGAGCATCGCTCTAAAACCCAAATGGGCTCAGGCATGGCGGGATTCCCGAACGGTCGTGCACACTGACGGACGCGAGGCCCACCGCAGAGTTATCATGATCCAGATACAGTGTTTCCGCAAGTTGGGTTTCGCCATAGCGGGAATATACTCCCCCAGCTCCAAAGCCAAGGCAACCGAAGTAGAGGAACAGTCTCGTACAGCGGACAGTGGGAACACTTTAGGGCCGCATGGATGGCGCACATGCAATCATCGCGGACAAAAACTGCTAGAACTATGCGTCGACAACGATCTCGTCGATACCCATTCCTGGACACCGCAAAGGAACAAGGCCACGTGGAAGCATCCGCGCTTCAAGACGGAACACCTCATTGACCACTTTTTTGTCGCTCGCGTGCATGGCCGCAATGTTCAGCGCACTTTGACACAACACACGGAACTAATCCAGGAATACCAACTCCACGACTGGACGGAATACACAGACCACAAGCCCATCGAATTGCGCATCAATCTTGCTCCACCCCTTTCGTATAAACGGCAGCACGAACATGCCCCCCGCCCCGCTACACACAAAGGGCGGGGCAACACACAAGAGGCACGCGAGCTACGCGCACAGTACCACGATTGTCTACAAGCTATGCTGGACCATTGTGATGAGAATCTCAGTTGGGAGGACGTACGTCGTCTCACCACGGAGGCAGCCACTCAGGTTTTCGGTTTTACAACACGCCCACACGCACGACCTTGGCTCACGGGACATGAAGCGGAAATTAAAGAATGGAGTGATAACATCTCGGGCATCAAGCGCCGGTTCGATTACGCCAAAGACACATGCGACAGCAACCACCACACAGGAGAGGACGTAGAAACAAGGGACCGTCTTGCCAGGGAGCTGCGCACTGCAAGGCGTCAAAAGGTAAACACACTCAAAATATGGGAACAGCATTACTGGCACAGCGTGGGAAGAGAGGCGGAAATCGCGGAACACCGGGGGGACAGCTATGCACTCTACAAAATCATGAACAAGCTCAAACTCAGAGGGACAACTAGGAGAAATTTGGGGGCGAACGACATTTGGCAGACGACCCGTTAGCGGAAGCTGCGTCTTGGAGAAAACATTTTCGGCAAATACAACACGGGGCTACACCAGTTGCCGGGCGGGTATGGCGGAATATCGAAACTAGCCCCGTGCGCGAGGATTTAGATTTGGGAGGAACGCCAGATGCACAGGAAATTCGTAGGGCAATCAAAAAATGAAACTCGGACGCGCGCCAGGAAATGACGGAGTCACAGCGGAAATGCTTCAGTGGGCTCCGAACGCACTCCTCAATCGACTCATTCACCTTGTCCAACAGGTTTGGGATGCCACACGTGACTCTACTGACGAGGCAGAAGCAGACGAATGGCCCGATGACTGGCTACAGGCTATTGTTATCCCGCTTTGGAAAAAGAAGCACCCTAAATCTAATAAAGGCAACTGGCGTGGCATCGCTCTCTTGAGCGTAGGTGCAAAAATCGTCGCTCGAATTGTCGCTGGCCGTCTGCAAAAGTTTTCGGAAACATTTATGGATGAAGAACAACAGGGCTTTCGGAAAAACCGATCTGTAGACGATGTCGTACAAATCACCCGCCGCCTCGTCGAGGAAATTTGTTTTTCGCGCACAGGCACACCAGTCGTTCTTACTTTGTGCGATATCGAAAAAGCATACCCTCGAGTGACGAGGGAGGCATTATGGCAACTACACGAAAAGCGAGGAGCCCCCGTCTCGTTCATTCGTATATGCAACGCATTGCATAATCACACAGTTTTCTCCATCTGCACATCTGGCGTCGTGTCGGAAAAATACGCCGCAGATCGCGGCTTGAAGGCAGGATGCCCAAGCTCGCCACCGCTTTTTAACATATATCATCAAGCTGTGCTATGCGACTTTCACGCACGTCGTAAAGGAAAAGCCGAAGAACAGGGTTGGTCACCGGGGGTGCCGTAGAAAGTTATCGTCGACGATAGGCTTCAACGTTCCAGCGAGGAGAGACAAACATCCCGTCATCAACAACAAATCCTGCTTCAAGATGTCGAGTTCGCAGACGACACGGCCACTATCGCCATGGAACAAGAATTCCCACAAGCGGATCGACTACTCGACCAAACTTTTTCGGATTGGAATGAGAAACTAAACCGGGACAAAACCGAAACTTTGGTCCTGAAACCGAACACCAAGCCAGAACGACGGGCGAGAAGCGACAACGATGCACCCAACAAGGTCAGACACGTGGGGGGGGCTACTCACGGACAGGGGAACACAATGGGCGGACACTACCAGCAAATGTCTGACGACTAAACAACGGGCGAAGGACATCGCAAAGGCCTGGGCTACAGGAACAGCACACGGTCGTGGCCGCAGCAGTCGCGTAAAAATCGCCACCAAGCTCAAAGTCATGCGTAGCGTAGTAGTCCCTACCTTGGTCGCCCTGGGCCGTTCCCGCGCCTGGACCAATGGCCAGATAGCTGCACTTCAAGCGGTCCAAACGTACGCACTTCAGCGGTGCTTCGGGCTAGATAAGCTTTGGGTTCGCGACCACCATATCACGACAGAACAACTACGGCTGCCCAATGGCCAATGGTGGATCAGCACGGTCCTCAAGGCCGCCGATATCCACAAAATGCATTGGTTCAAGCTCGCACAAAACCACGACCCCACGAAATGGGACGCGCTCATCGGCAAGGCCTTCCCTCGCAAGTGGCTCACCAAAACAGCCAACGCCAGATTGAATCGATGGCGACCCGGCCAACCTTTACCAGACAACAGCCTACTTCGAATCCGACAAACTAGACGGGTCTGGACCAAGCCCGCCAGTCGTATCGCTCGCACCGAATGTCCGGAATGCGAAGAACTGTGTCCCAACGCACATGCATTGCGCACTCACTACCGGAATCAGCACGCAGTGACGGGTCTAACGATCACCACGATTGCAATGCACACCTGCAAAGAATGCTTAAAGTCGTTCCCGAGTGCTTTCGCCCTCACACAACACGAATGCCGAGCTCTTTTTGCCACACCGGATACAAATGTAGTAGACAGCAAAGGGTGGCGGCCCCTACACATTCCTCTGATCAACCCCATCCCCCAGGCATGGCGTATATACACGGATGGATCCGGAGGACAACAGTCATCGACCACAGCCGGGTGGGGTTTCGCAGTCTATGACGCAAACGACACCGACATGCAACACGCATTGTTCGAAATATACGGCCCGGTCATACTGGACACCAGCGACCAAAGACACATCGGGGCCACTCAAGCCACCAACAACACGGCTGAGCTCACAGCCATTGCAGAAGCACTCACATGGCTCAACACCGAAGCACCAGGTGATCCGCGAGTACCTGCCTACATCCATTTCGACTCACAATATGCGGCGGAGGCAACCCAAGGCATAAGCGACGGACAAAGCAACCAGACTCTGATCCAGCAGTGTCAAGCTCAATACAACACGTGCAAGCAAACACGAGAAATCGGCTGGCAATGGGTAAAAGGACACACAGGTCAAGCGGGAAATGAACTGGCTCGCCGAAAAAGGCAGTCAGGGCCAAGTAGGCACGCACAGTCACCGTTGGGCGGCCCCCCATCAAATGGCGCTCACCCAGCAAAATGCGGAAAAGGTGTCGCAAATGCGGCCGCCTCTTTCAGGACGCCCGAAAATGCGCTGCTCACGAGAAAGGGTGCAACGGGGAAAACGAAGTCTTGGGCACCGAACAACCATGTCGCAAATGCGGCGCACAGTTCAAGGATCGCAAGCAAAGAGACACCCACCAAGTCAAATGCACCGGTAACGCCTTGGACAACCTTAAATGCCAATTTTGCGGAAAACTTTTCATGATCATGAGCAAGAGAATCCAGCACGAAGGCAGCTGCACTAAACGCCCGCACAGAGGTCTGGTCGGCAACATCTTTTGGCAATGCCCATGTGGCTGGCAAATCGAAAAGGGAACGACCACGCCAAAAAAACTCGAAGACAAAAAAGAACGACACCAAAACTACTGTCGAGGGTCCATGGAAGCCAACCGTACATGCAGCAAGTGTTCCAAACAATGGGACACCATCACGGCGTGTCAAGCTCACCAGAATCAGTGCCGCGGCAGCGCAGAGGCACAGCGAACCTGCCAGTGTTGCAATAGGCTGTTTAACACCGTAGCAACCTGCCGCAAGCATGAGCAAAAAAAGCGTCGCAAAGCCGAAGATCAGGCACTATAGACAGGTATACACAGTCCTTCACCCGCAAACAATCCGGCGCATGCGTCCTCTGGCGCAAGCGCACGGGTCCTTTGGCGCAAGCACATGCGTCCTCTGGCGCAAACACACGCGTCATCTGGCGCAAGCACATGCGTCCTCTGGCGCAACCAAGGCCGGCGTCCTCTGGCGCATACAAGGCCGCACGTCGTCGTCCCGTCGTTGTGTCCCTTTCTATTTGGTGTTTATCGCATGCTCGCGTCGCTCATTTTCCACTTTCTCGCACATCGAAACCACAAACACACTTCCGTTTTTTCATACACTTTCGAAAATCGGTCGCACATCACAGTGGTGCTCGCGTCCTCTGGCGCCTGACGGGCCCAAGTACGACGTCTTTCTACCCCGTGGAACTCAGTAAGCCATCAGCCTCTTTACAACAAACATATGTCGCAAAATTTTTGTTGTGTGTTCGCTCGTACGCTGACAAGGAAATCGAGCACTCGATTCCGTAGCTCCACACATCAAGATTCCTTTCCATAGCGCATAGTATGCACGACCCAGCACATCCACACGACGCCGCGTCGCCCTTTTATGGCTCATCAGCAACCGTGCGCTCCTTCTTTACGCGGATTTGCACCCGGAACCCGGCAGATTACTACAGTACTCATGCCTACTCAACGAGATCTGATCCGCCGAGACGTAGATCTCCTGGCCCAGCAATACAGAATCGTACTGGTGAGCTTTACCTGTCTCGACGCAGAGTACGAGAGACTGCAGGGCTCTAACGAGCTAAGGGAGTGCACGGCCGCGGCCTTGCCCCGCGTTCAG
Organism: Symbiodinium sp. clade A Y106; assembly: GCA_003297005.1. Classification (NCBI taxonomy): domain Eukaryota; class Dinophyceae; order Suessiales; family Symbiodiniaceae; genus Symbiodinium; species Symbiodinium sp. clade A. Next base: position 60,779 of record BGNK01003491.1, on the reverse strand, counting down.
ACAGCTTTGCGCGAGGCTCTCGGTGACGTGTGGTGCCAGCCACAGCTGTCCGCCGCCGCAGTCCGTGTTGTGAGCACCATGTCCGAAGCACTCACCAATTATCTTGGAGAGTTGGCGGAGGGCATGTTGCAGCGCATAATTGGTGAAACGCCGCCTGCTTTGCAGCTAGCACATTATCTGACTCCGCAGACCGTCATCGGTATATTACCTATTGCGCCTCCGCAGCGGATACGCAGGATCCCTCGTATCCTACTTGGATCGTCGGGCCGGCTTGTAAGTATATATAGGACACTTAGATAAGTGTTTATAAGTGGAAACAGTTGTTTATGGCACTTGTACATAAGCAGTTACAGGACTTATGTAACTGGCGATAAGTCGGTTACATTAGTCCACTTAGTAAGTGTTCGTAGCGACTTATAAGTCACTTAAGGTAAGTCCTATAAGTAACTCTTGGCAGCTATTGGCTCATGCTCACCCCGATCAAGAAAGCTTATTGAATAATAAACTGTCCGCGTGCAAGTATGTTGCGACGCGCAAGTTTATTAAAAAAATAAAGTTACAATAATGTGCAAATTTAGTGGATAAATAAAGAAGCGCGCTGGCCCCGACCGCAGCTAGCTAAGTCGACTGTAAGTCACTTACGAGACTTCCGATAAGTGTACTTATACGACTTGCCGTAAGTGAGGTATTTGATTAACAAGTGATGGGAGATTACTTATACCTATAGCTATAGTAAGTCACCTAAAACTATTACACCGCTTATCCATAACTCCCTCCTGGCGAATATTAAATGGCATATTCATTTAGGCCACTTAATAAAACAGCCCTCGTCACTTATTATGTCTCCTAAACAAGAGATAATTAAATACCGGACAAACTAGACTTAGTAAGTAATGTTATCATACTTGTTAAGTAAATATACTTGATACAACAAGTCCTTTGGCCCACATAGCATAAGTCCTCCAAGTTTTGTAAACACTTGTATCCGACAGCGACCATCCAAGTATATCTTGGCACAAATCGCCGGGCCCATGCTGAGAAACAGCGAGAATGGCACGTTGCGCATTTTCCTTGATCGTAACATTCGGGGGGTCACCAAAGGCAAGGGCGAAGGAAGAGGCAAAGGCAAAGGAAAGGCGGCTGCGCCGGGCAAGGGAGGCAAGGGTCCCGGAAACCAGGGCAAAGGCCGCGAGCGTTCCCCGCATCGTGAAGGTGCTGCGCCCGCCCCCGGCCCCCCCGCCGCCCCCGCGGCGGCCGAGTGAGCGTTCCAACTACGGCAACTACGGGCCCTCCAGAGGAGGATTTTTACAAGACTCGCCGAATATCATCGTCAGCTTTGTGTGTCTTGACCTAGCTGTGTCCTTGAGCTCGTTCGTTCACTGCTAAATATTCGGCGAATCAACCAGTTCTCCGCCCGAATTTTCCAAGTCTTTCTTCTCCAAGACCGGGTTCCGAACCCATCCACAAACAACTTAAGACGTCACAGCGTTCCTTGTCACGGTAGGACCACACACACACACATTTACCTGTAAGTGAACACATGTCTTTCAACACTAGTTTATGCCCACACCCTTGACAGAGACTGTTCCTTTCTTGCTTGGCCGGTAACACAATCTTCGCTCTTGCCGCTCGTCTACAAACACAGTAATGCTAACATACCACATGCCCTGCCTTAGTTCCCTCTCGCTTGTGAGTTGGCCCGGTGCCGTCCCATGGCGGCGCTGTTATGGGCCAGCAGCAGCAGCAGCCCAATGCTCGGGGCCGCCGAGGCGGGTGTTCTAAACGTCAACAAGGCGCGTCTTGTGTTTCGTAGCTCGCATGTTCAAGTCTACCCAGCTTGTACACTCGGCGGGGGAGTTCACCCGGGTCAGTGAACTCTCGGCATGCATCAAACCTCCACGCGGTGCCCCCTGAAAACCCGTGAAGAAACGACAACGACCTGCACTCACCGTAGCGCATCGTGTTCCCAACAGGTTTTCGTTGGCGCGTTTCGGCTGCCCGCGCACACTCATACAAGCTCTCTCTTAGCCACTATCTCAGTCGCATCTACTCTGGTTCACGGTCTCTTCATCGCCGGATGCTCGTTTCTTTCGCGGTCTTGAACTCAGCTCACACTCCTTCGGCATCCGCGCGGGGCTAGCGTCATTCCCCCTTCGGGGGGCGCTCCCGTATGGTCCTAGATGCATACGGGCAGGGAAACGTCAACAAGTCAGGCGTTGAGCTTTTGCCTTCTCGGAGACAATTAGCTCTCCTGGTCTTGTGTTTCCTTGTCCGGGAGTGGCGGGTGGGCGCCGACACTCCAACTCACGTGGCGGGTTATCATATGCTCGGCTCTTTTTGCCTTATAGGACTCACACCATGTACACGCGCAGCTGTCACGGGGCTCAAACAGAAGAGTAGTATCTCCTCGCGTGCACCTGGGACACACATATCTATACATACTTCGGTCGTCTTCGTCTGCCCTTGGCCACATGGCCGGCTCCACACTGCAGGAGGCGGTCCGCCGAAAAATACAGCGTGAACGCAAACGGAAACGCATCGGCGTGAGCAAATTCACAATGTCCGTCATGTCACGCATGCGCAAACGACGCGTCGGTACCTGGACTGGAACACTCGACCATTAGGGGCAACACACAGCAAGTTTGACCAATACCTGAAGTTTCGTCACTTGAGTCAGTTATGGGAAATCAGGGGATGGGAAATCGTCGTGCTAACGGATACCAAATGGGGTCGGCGCAAAACCTTCGAAATACAGGGACACACCAAAACATGGACTGTCATATCGAGAGGACGCGTCAGCATCGCGCTGAGCCCAAGCTGGGCGAAGGCATGGCAAGACTCTAACACTGTAGTCCACACCGATGGAAAAGATGCTAACTGCCGTACTATTATGCTACAGATACAGTGTTTTCGTAAGCTCGGTTTAGCGATCATGGGCACATACTCCCCGAGCTCAAAAGCAAAAGCCACAGAGATCGAGGAACATCTCGACGACATCTCTCGCGTGATGGGGAGATGTCGACCGCGTTATGTCTTGGTAGCGGGAGGTGACTACAATGCTGAAACAGGCTCGCGGAACAACGACACAGGCAGCGTTCTCGGTCCGCACGGATGGCATACCTGCAATCCACGAGGTCAAAACTTCTCACGCTATGCCAAGAACACGACCTAATCGACACCCATTCGTGGACTACACAGCGAACCACGTGGACACACCCACGTTTTAAATCCGATCACCTCATCGATCACTTCCTCGTCACACGCGAAGCCACGTCCGAAACGTGCAGCGCACGCTGACGCCGCACACCGAACTCATCGCCGAACATAAAATACATGATTGGACGGAATACACGGACCACAAACCCGTCGAACTTCGAATCAAACTCGCTCCACCGTGCACTCACATACAAGCGCTCTCAGGAAGACGCACCACGTCCAGCCACACACACACACACACACACGCCGAGGGCGCGGCAACACACAAGAGGCGCGTGAACTCCGTGCGTCATACCACGATACGCAAAACACTTTACTCGCCGACGTCTCGGACACCCCGAGTTGGACAACGATTTGCAACGTCACCACCAAAGCAGCCACACAGGTGTTTGGGGCTACCGCCCGCCCTCCCCCCGCCCCTGGCTTATAGGCCGCGAGGACACCTTAAAACAGCTGAGTGATGAAATTGCGGACACCAAACACCAACTCGCACAGCGGATTTAGCTTGTCGCAGGGACAACAGCACAGCTGAAGACACCTACTTGCGAGATGTCCTCAAGCGGGATCTACACACCAAAACGCATCACAAGGTGAACACACTCAAAAAAATGGGAACAGGAATACTGGTTTACTGTCGGCCGAGAGGCAGAAACAGCGGAACACAGGGGCGACAGCTATGCGCTCTACAAAATCATGAGCAAACTGTGGTTAAGAGGCTCCACCAAAGCTCACATGGGCGAATGCAACTTGGCAGAAAATCCCCTTGCCGAAGCAGCATCGTGGAGACAGCACTTTCGCCAACTACAAAACGGCGCCTCCTTGCAGACAGGGTTTGGCGACACATCGAACAAGACATGGGGAGCAGAAATCAGACGCGCGATTTAAAAATTGAACTTCGGCCGGGCCCCCGGCGACGATGGGGTCACGGTGGAAATGCTTAAATGGGCACCCAATGCTCTACTCCAACACCTCGTCACCCTTGTTCAACAAGTATGGCAGGACACATGTAACGCAACGGATGAAGCGGAAGCCGATGATTGGCCGACGGAGTGGCTGCAGACCATTGTCATCCCTCTTTGGAAGAAAAAACAACCAACAACCAACAAAGGAAACTGGAGAGGCATCACGTTGTTGAGCGTCGGGGCCAAAGTCCTCGCCGGCATAGTCGCTAGTCGTATACAAAGTTTCTCCGAAACTTTCATGGGCGAACAACAGCAAGGCTTTCGCACAAACAGGGGGGTTGATGACGTGCCTCGCCGAGGAAATATGCCTCGCCAACTCAGGCAACCCAGTGGTGCTAACAGTATACGACATTGAAAAAGCTTATCCTAGGGTGAACCGAGAAGCACTATGGACGCTTTTGGCAAGACGCGGAGCTCCCCCATCTTTCATCCGTCTATGCAAAGCATTGCATAATCATACCGTTTTTGCAATTCGCACCTCCGGCGTCGTATCGCAAACATATACGGCCAACTGAGGCCTCAAAAAAGGCTGTCCCAGTTCACCTCCACTCTTCAATCTATATCACCAGGCCGCGCTACAAGACTTTCCACTCCGTCGTAAACGCAAGGAGTGGGGGAAGGCAGTGAATCCAGGAGTTAGAAAAAACTAACTCCTGAGTTAATTGCCCGGCATCGGGCCGTCTTGGACCCCTTAGGAGGCCATTTGCAATTAAATTATGATTTAATTGGCCCTTGAAGGTTGCGCGACGCTGTACTCCACACCCAAACGGCACAATTAAATCAGGATTTAATTGCTGCTCCTCGAGCACTCCCAGGCCGGACAACAAGTAAATCGGGATTTAATGGTCCTAAACAAATGACCAAGCTTGAATAGAACTAAATCGAGTTTTAATTGTTCCAAGGGGTTGGCAAGAACGAAACGATTAAATCACGATTTAATTGCCTCCCAAGACCATGGTTTCATGCTAGTGGACTAGGGCTTAGTAGTAACTGCTGGAGGCTTCCTGGGGTCATCACATTGCATGACTTCACACACCCTACAGTTGTACTTACGAAACGACTACTGGAGCACCTAGCGAAGCAAAGACCGATGATTAATTATAGAACATAGACAACAACAACAACAACAAGAAGAAGAAGCACACACAAAAGGGAAGATGTCAAAAAACACTGCACAACAAACTCACAAAAAACGACAGACGAAACACAAGCACCGAAGACAACAACAGGAAGACAAAAGTCACGTAGACAAAGAAGCCAACAAAAGAAGACACCAATCACCACACTTCAGCCGACGACAAAGGAACATCAATGAATCAAAAATACAATAGCAAACCCGAGCACCTGAGGGTAAGAAGCGCTTCATGAGCATGACCATCATGAGCATACACAACCCCGCGTAGTACAAAACAAGTAGCTAGTAGTAGTGGCAACACCAAACACTTCACCACAGTCGACTCTAAGCCCCGACGGTACAGGGCATCAAGCAGCCGGACGGTGCCGGACTGTCCCCACGGCGGGCGGAACCTTACGGCCCGGGGGCTGAGTGCAAGCTTCTTATACAGTATGCCTCAGCTTCAAAAAAGGAGGACAAAGATTGCTTGTCAGCCACCATGCTCATGGCAATCATGCTGATCATCTACAGCTTTCTTCAGGCAGTATGCATTTCTCTTTTAGACGTCTTCTTCGTGCTCATCTGGCTTTTCATTTGTCCATTCGTGGCTGTCTTGCCATGGGCGATGATTGATCACTGGTCGCAATCGCGTGCAGTTGCTGCTCTCGTTTCAGATGGCGCAAACGCCAAGCATCCGCTGCAAGATTTGTTGGCAACACGTGCCACAAGCATTGTAGAAGGTGTCGTCTTTCTTCAAAAGCATGTTGTGCTACATCGCAGCTTTCAGGCACGAAGTGCAAGCCGTTGACTTGCCGCAGTGTTGTAAAGATGCATTTTTCATGCCATTGGACTCCTGGACTAACGGGGGACCCGTGGGCAGATTACCTCAATCGTAAAAATGCCCCCAGTGCAGCGCCCGACAACAAGGGCAAAGGAAAGGGAAGGAGCAAAGGAACGCCAACACGATGCACATGGACCGATCTTGAGATTGATTTCATGCTGTTGAGTGACGCCAATTCTCAGATGAGCCCTGAGGACTTCTCAGGAGAGCAATGGGGCTAGCCCACTCGAGATTTTTTTACAGCTGTCTCCAAATTTCGTAGCAACAAGGCCTTGGTTGCAGCACTGCCGGGATCTTGAAACGACGAGCTGCATCAGCCGGGCATCCAAGATTCTGCTGTTTCTGTGCATTGGCTGTTCTTCAAAGATCCTGCAGCTGGTAGCATGTGGCAGCGAAAGCAGGTCACGGTGGTGTTAGATCGGGTTACCTGCCTGCCCAAGTCACTCGATGCAGAGCCGGCTCGGTCCATCACGCCTACTACTGAAATGACAGCGGTTGTGAGCAAGAAGCTGTTTACTTATTCTGAGGCTGAGTGGATTCAATTCATAGCCTCGTCACGAAGCAGTGTCACAGCTGCCATCCAAGGATTGCGCAAGGATCTGACTTCGGCCTCGGCAAGTTTCTACTCATGGACCAAGGTTAGCCATGCCCTGCAAAGGGTAGCGTTTCGCATTCCCTTTGACACTGAGGGAACATGTGCTGTCTGCAAGCGGTACGTCTTTGTGCTTCAGTGTTCAGGAGAATTGTTCGGGCTATGACGTTCGACAGAAGCGCAGTGAGCGCACTTCCGTGTTGTGGTTGAAGAAAACCACGTATGAGCAGGCCTTTGTGCTCATCAAGCAGCTGCCGCAGCATCTAGGATTGGTCATCTCGGTAACTGACTTTAGAACCCGGGTTGCAACAGCTGATCTATCAGCATCGCGCAAGATCGTGTATCCCACCGATGCAAGATGGAATGATGCCAACTTGCAGATCCGTGGAGCAAACAGTAACAAGTTTGAGATCTGGACTGCCGATAGGCTGCAACTGCAAGGATCTCGACCAGAAATGTCAAAGTGGAAGAACTCTGGAGGTGAGGGATGGGCAATCATCCCCTTTTCTGTGAAAGTCGTGAGAAACCAGAGTGTCTGGCTGGTAAGTGCTGATTCTGACCCTCCCAGCCATTGCTACAGCATGCATAACAATCGTATGCTGGTGCAAAAGCTCCAAAGTCCAAGTGCTGCTGCCAGGCCTGCTGCCACTCCCACAGGGAATGAGAATGCTGAAGCCTCCAATCCGCAGATGGATGCGAGAGTTGACGCGCTGGAAAGACCCACGAATTCCATGGAGACCCGCAGTTCCGCCATCGAAGCCAAGTTCACCGAGGGCTTTGCAGAGATCTTGGACAGATTGGACAAGGACAAAGCGTCAGCATCCAGCCGGCGCGTCTCCGTTGGCAAAACGGGAAAGGCCCCTCCTCCCAAGCAGCCAAAAACAGCACCACAGGCAGCGCTTCCTGCGCCGACGCAAGAAGACCTTGAATCCTGAACCATCTTCTTGCCGGTGATCGTGAGGATGACAGCAGTTTCGCAGCTTCTATCCAGCTCGCATGTAAAAAGTCGCTGGAAACCATGCAAGCACATGCAAATTCCATCAAGGCTGCCCGGCAACAACAACTTGCTGTGCAATTGCCTTCGGGGATGACTTTGCGGGAAGTCGCTGCAGATGGCAATAATCTGTTTCATGCACTGTGCATGGAATAACACACATTTCGCACGACTTTTCTTCCCTTGGTCACATTGCGCTGAGACAAAGATGTGCGCAGCTCATTTCTTCACACCCTTCGCTGTGCACACGGCTCAGCTGCAACGGAGATCTAGGCTCCTATGTTGAAAAGATGCTCAAGCCCGGCAAATATGCTGATTCAATGCTGGTGAACTGTGCATTCGAGCATTCATGGCGCTTGCCTGCGTAACCGTGAAGGTTTTTGTTCTTAATCACTCCTTCATGTTTTCAACAGCGGTTCAACTGAGATCTCTTTGCGATTTTACCCTGACTTATCACACTTTGATTTGATGCCATATTTCCCGTTGAGACCACGCAAGACAGTGTTGGCTGCGCAGCTTCTGCGCCTTCACCGCCTGAGCTCCCGAAGCCTTCCCTAAACCCTGCCTCTCCAGAGCCACCTGGTGACGACCGTGCGAAGACCCCAGCAGACAATACCTTAACCTTGCTTCGTGCAAACGTGACCAGCTGGAAACCTCACAGGGGCTCGGACATCCTTGTTTTGCAGGAAACTCGGCTGACCTTGAAAGGACAACGGGACGAGTCAAAAATCCTTCAGGGACATGGCTACCAATGTTTCTGGGGTCTTAGTTGTGTCCACAAGCATTCAAAAGTGCGGGGTTTCGCGCGTTCAGCTCTCGGTGATGGGCGACTTCCTTGACGACAGCAATTTTCGTGTTCGATGCAGTGAGCTTACTGCTGCTGTTGATTTTCTCTCCAAGCAGCGTGGCAATGCAGCTTGCAGTTCGACAGGCTGGCTTTTCTGCAAAACAACAAAAAGAGAAAACTTGTCGTTTCGAAAAGAATTTTTACTCGGAAGGTGATCACTTGAAGTTTAAGAGTTCATTTTCACTAGTCGGGGGCTCCATAACAGTCAGTGGCAGGCCCGACACCGCTGCGCTCAACACGCGCTGGTCCAAAGCGGTTAAGGAGCACGAGGCGCCTCAGACATTGTCCTCTTGCCTTCACAGAACGCGCACAAGTTGCGGCAACAGGAGGCACCCCGTGTGTGCTTTATGGTGCAGAGTTGCAGAGTGTAACGCAAAATCAGCTTAGTGAATTGAGACGATCTGTTACTGCCATGGTGTGGCGCGGCAAGACCTGCACCCGCGGCCCCGTAGCCACACATTCACGTTCACACTCCCTGGACAGCGCCTCGATGCTAAACAACCGGTCATATACCACACCATCGTCCTTAAATAAACGTAGGGTTGGAACTGCGCGCCTGCTTGGAAACTGCTTTGGAGCTTGGAAAACGTCACAAAAGGGTAGCGGTCCCGTTGCTGTGCTGGCAAAAGCAGCAAAGCAGCTCGGCTGGAGTTAGGACATGCCTCGGTGCTTCGCGCCACAATCAGGAGACGTTCTTCTTTACTTGAAGGCCCCGACAGGAGATGGAAGCCTGCGTTCCGTCACGAGCATAGGCGCATGGTTTGGAAGGAATCGCAGTTCGTAACACGGCAAGACTTCGGACTTCGCAGGTGCTCACAGCGACAGCATTGCTTACGATGCTACAGTCTACAGTTGCGCTTATGCAGCGTAAAATGTAACATGCAGAAGACACCAGCCTCTTTCACCCACACAAGGGATGCACATCCGCGCTCTTCTTTCAAGATCGGTACATGCTAGGTGTCGTCGGCTTAAAGCTGGTTTGGTAAAATCCTCTCTATGCCCTTTTTGCTTGCAAGAAGACGAAGATGTGGAACATATCTTTTGGAAATGCCCACAGTGGAAAGACCATCGAATTCCACTAGTGTACCAAAAAATATCCTTTATCTGAGCTCGATGCATTTCCAGTGTGCGCTCGTCAATGTGCGATGGCTTTCAGAATCCCGAAAGAAGATTGCATTTCTCCTGTTTCATCTCGTCGCCTGCCTTTGCTGAGGACCACGTCTTTCCCAAGGCTTCCTGGTGGTTGCCAGTGATGCATGTCGTTGCGTACGGCAGGGTTCGGCCTGTTCTTCGGTTGTAATGACCCTCGGAATACAAGTACTCCCCTTATCAGCCACCCTCAGAGTGCGCAGCGAGCAAAGCTGATGGCAGCAGTGTGCTGGATCGAGTCCGCAAGCGGCCGCGCCCATCTCTGGACCGACAGTGATTGTTAGCAAGGTCCTTAAACAAGATCCTTTCGAAAGAGCCCTGGCCAGCTAGCGATCACGAAGACTTGTGGCAGCATATCAACAAAGGTTTGGAGGCGAAAGGATGCCACAACTTCAGAGTAGCCAAGGTCTCTGCCCATAGTTCAGCTAAAGACTTTACCGGGCACTGTACCGCTCCGCCAGGAAAGGAACAATGGCGTAGAAAAATGCTGATGACGACTTGGCTAGTCGCACGCCGTGCCTGAGCATAGTGTGCGAGCCATCAAGCATCAACATGCTTTCGCAAAAGACGTACAGCTCATGCAGATCGCTATTCTTGCTGCTCGAGATGATGCAAAGAAAGAAGCTGGGCAAGCGCAGCTGGGTTCACGTGTAGAGACTCCCGGAACAGCCTGCACCTTTGCAGCAAGTTGAAATACTGGATGTGCATCAACGCAATCCCACACTCGTTGAAACAGAGAGTTGCTGTCCTGCGTATCCCTGGCATTATGAGTTGCAGAACACCACAGAATTTCCTTTATTTTTCAATGCAGTCGCTCCAGAGAACTGCCGTCGAGTCTCGGGCTCGTCAGAGTGGACCTACCCCTTGACATGTTTACCAGTTTGCTATGGTATCTAAATGCACTCAGGTGGCCTCCCGAACCCAATGAAGCGAATATATCGTGGCTCGAATTTTCAGTCGACTTGCAGGCAAGCACGCATGTACTGCTGCATCAGCAAGGTGGGGAACCTTCAACAGTCACTGCAGAGCGGCAAGCTCACGTTTTGTTTGTCTATGCAGCAAAGAAGGTTGCGCAAATATGTGGCAAGCCTGCAATTCGCTGGTGTTTCGAATAAGCGCGTCACAGAAACCTTTCAAGTCAACGGCATTACAACACTTGGACTCGGCAAGGCAGGTGGCCTACCGACGCGTCCGCTTCTTCTGATGCCCCAGGTGGTGCGCAAGGTCTTGGTTCATGCTGCCTTGGGTGCTGGAGTTTCCAAAGATGCACATAAGAGAAATTTCATGCTGTTTCTTCTCGGTAAACAACCTGTCCAGCCCGTAGTGCCCGCAGCCTCCAGAAGGCAAAAGGCGTAATGTAAGATCTCACAAGACTGCTGGGCAGACCGTTTCTTGGAGCGAAAATGAGCTGGCAAAGCTTCAGGAAGCAAGACACTGGGGACACCGAGCAAGACGCGAGAAGAGGGTTCTGCGCAGCAGAACAGACCTGGAATTTAATAGGCCTTCAAAAGGCATTCATTTGAGCCGTTGGATACTGATATTTGCTTGACATGTAATACGTGTTGGAAAACCAGTACGCTAGCCGCTAGCACGGCTGCAAAAATTTCTTGCTGAAATCTGTGGCGGTGAGACCGACCGCAACACAGTTGCCGGCACTGCAAGAGAAAGTGCCAAAGTCAATCAGAGAGCAGAATCATTTGCTACTGCTACGCATAATAAAACTGCCAAAGCTGCATGCCAAATCTTCAACGACGACAGACAGCGAACTTCGATGCACTCGTTGTTTGGAAGTGTGTGTGACGACGGATGGCGTCGCTTCAGCAGATTCTGCAAGCACGCTTGTCTTGCTGCACCCAAGCACTGACATCCGCATATCAGGCCTCTTGGTGATTATATCATGCGGACATTGGATATGCTTCACACTTGATTCACCTGAATCATTTTGCTTTGACACACAATTTTCCCAAAGACCTGCCTTTGTAGGGCTTCCGCAAGCTGGTAGTCTTAGACGGTTCTTACCAAATAACAGCATCCACCTGCCACACCACTCAGCTCTGTGCAATGTGGTCGAATGCTTTTCCACTGGCTGATAGTCTTTCACAGACTGTTTTTACGACCTTCTGGCACTCACTGCCACGACCTAGTGCTTTGTGCCCCGTGCTCGGGTACAGAGCGCCGCAACCAATGTGGATGAGGAGAAGGCCAACGGAAGGCTCGGGTCGCTCTCAAAATCCCCGAAGAAGGCTGCATCCCTCCAGTTTTAGTGCAGCCTAATCAAAGCATCTCTTGGCCTGCCTTCGCTGAGGACCACGTCTTTCCAGACGGGTATTGGCAGGAAGGCTTCCTGGTGGTTGCCAGTGATGGTGCTTGCGCAAACCAGCAAGCCTGCATGTCGTTGCGCCTAGGAACAGAAGTTGTCCCTTCTTAAGCCACCCGCAGCGTGCGCAGAGAGCAGAGCCAGCGTGATTGTTGAGGGTTCCTCACCTTGTTGATGCAGCATTACATGCGTACTCGCCAGAAAATCGATTGCCAATTCAAGCCATGTTACGTTCGCTTCGTTGGGGCCACTTGAGTGCATTTCAATACCATAGCAAGCTGGCACACATGTCAAGGGGATAGGTCCACTCCGACGAGCCGGAGACCCGACGCCAGTTCTCTGGAGCTGTTGCATTGAAAAATAAAGCAAAATCTGACGTATCCTGCAACTCGTAATTCCAAGGATACGTGGGAAACAGCTTTCTTTTTCAACAAGTGTAAGTTGTGCAGATGCACATCCAGAGGCCCGGCTGGCTGCGAAGATGCAGGCTGTTCCGCCACTGGAGCCTCAACCCGTGAATCCAGCTGAGCTTGCCCGGCCTCTTTCTTTGCAGCATCTCGGGCGGCAAGAGCACTATGCTTAGGCGCGGCGTACGAGTTAGCACCTTGTTTAGCCAAATCGTCATCGGCATCGTTTCTGCGCCAGTGTTCCTTTTCTAGGGACGTAGTACAGTCTTTAGCTGAGGTACGGGCAGAAACCTTAGTAACTTTAATAGTTGTGGAACCTTTTAAAAACGCTGCCACAAGTCTTCATGATCACTAGGTTGCCAGGGCTCTTCCGAGAGGATCTTATTTAAGGAACTAGCTACCCAATACTGTCGGTCCGGAGATGAGTTCGGCCGGTTGAAGATTCGATCCACCACACTGCAGAGCGGCAAGATTACTTTTTTTTGCTATGCAGCAAAGAAGGTTGCGCAAATATGTGGCAAGCCTGCAATTCGCTGGTGTTTCAAATAAGCGCGTCACAGAAACCTTTCAAGTCAACGGCATTACAACACTTGGACTCCGCAAGCCGGGTGGCCTGCCGTCGGGTCCGTTTCTCTTGATGCCTCAGATCGTGCACAAAGTCTTGTTTCGCGCTGCCTTGGATGCTGGAGTATCTAAAGATGCGCAAAAGAGAAATTTCATTCTTGATATTTCAAACTTGCCTAAGGCCTCGTGGACTCCATTCCTAGAGGAAGCGCATCCTCGGTAAGCAGCCTGCCCAACCCGCTGTACCTGAAGCTTCCAAAAGACGTAGTGTAAGATCTCATAAAGCTGCTGCGCAAACCGTGTCTTGGGATGAACATGAACTGGCAAAGCTACAGGGAGCGAGAGACTGGCGACACCGAGCAAGGCTTGAGAAGAGGAGTCTGCGCAACATAGAGCTCTTGAACTCAGCAAGCATCATCTTGAGCCTTTCGATGTTGATACCTGAGTGTAGCATGTGTTGGACAACCAGTACGCTAGCACGGCTGCAAAAATTTCTTGCTGAGAAATGCGGACCGCAGCACTACTGTCGGAAGTGCCAAAGTGAGCGCTAAAGTCAAGCAGAGAGTAGAAAACGTTGCCAAACACAACAGTACTGCCAAAGCTGCAGGCAAGCATTTCTTGGAGGTGCGTACATCGACGGACAGCGAACCTCGCTGTACTCTCTGTAAGGAAACATGCGCCGACGGATGGCGTCGCTGGCAGGTTCTGCAAGCAAAACTGTCTTGCTCCGCCTGAGCAATGAATATCCATGCCGGCATTTTGGTGGTTATAACAGGCGGACATATATTGGATATGCTTCACGCTTGATGCACCTAAATCATCTTCAGGTTGCTACAAAATATTTTCTAAGATCTCCTTGGTCTAGGCCGGTTCCCGCCTCCCTTTAAGGTTTCGTAAGTCGGTTGTTTTTAGACCACATGCATAGTTCACCTCTAGCACCTCGGTCGGCGTTGCGATCTGCCTGCTCGTTGCCCGTGACGCCAGTATGCCCATAGACGTGTCGCCAGTGAACGGTCCGAAGACCGGCCACTTGGGTGACGAGGTCAAGTTTGACAGCTCTATGTTGCTGCGGGGGCGCCGTTGGCCCGTAGCCATCTTGCGCACGTAGACGCTGTCGTAGTGTATGACACGGCCCTTGTAGTTGGTGCCGAACAGCAAACAGCGCATGGTTTCTCCCAGCGCCGTCAGCTCTGCAGTGTTGTTTGAGCCAAGACTTAGCAACTAGAAAAGCTGGGTGCCTCTTCTCGTAGACGACGTCTGGATCGCTGTTCCCACTGTCGAGCTTGCTCGAGGACTTCTGCTCTGTGTTTGCGATGTTCGAAGGCTTGGGCCGTGGGAATGTAAACTTAAGTGCAAGTGTAAGTGAGGCTCATCAAATCCAAATGTATGCCAAGTACATGAGAATTGGGCGACTCCCACCGGCAGCGTTGCGCACACCAGAGCTGATAAATGTGCAGGGGCAAGAGAGTTTCCGACAAAGCCATCAAGTCCCACTGGTGTTAACCGCCCGTGTCGCTGTTGAAGCCACCGTTGGGCGTTGTGCGGGCTCAACCCAACAAGCTGGCTTCTTTTTACACGGACGCCGACAAGGATGAGATTCAACGTTTGATGATGCAGCAAGCTCACGTTTGGCAGAAGCTCAAGGTCACTCGTGGTCTTCCTCGCGAAACAGCGTTTCGACACGAACTTCACTCCATCAAAGCTAGCCTACGACGCTACAAGCAAGCTAGTCGTGGTCGTTGGGTGTTAGATGTGGTGCATACGTTGGAACTGGCGATGGCGATTCATGACCCCAAGCAGCTTTACAACACGTCGGCCACATTGGGCATCCACGCTGAGGGTCGAAGCAGGGCTCTCGAGCACTTTGATGCTGTCATGAACACCCCTCTCGAGGTCACTGAGGAGACTTTGCAAACACTTCCTCGTCGTGTCGCCACTGCGGAACACTTGGCTCAGATCCCGGGCCGTGCCGACATCGACGACGCCATTGCATACCTCAGAGAGTCTGCTCCCGGTGCGGATCATGCCACAGTGCTTCTGCTACGGCTACACAATAGAATAGCGCCGGAACTAAGCAGACATCACCTTGAGCCTTTGGGCCCTTCGATATCGATGCTTGATTGAAATGTAGTACGTGTTGGAAAACCAGCTCGCTAGCACGACTGCGGAAGTTTTTTGCTGAAGAGTGTGGTGGCAAGTCCGAGCGCAACACAGCTGCTGGTGCTAGTAGCTATTAGAGAAAGTGCAACAATCAATCAGAAAACAAACACAGCAATCAAACATAATAAAACCTGCCAAGGCTGCAGGCACACTCTCTGCGCCGAAACGTGCGGTGACGGATGGCGTCGATTCGTGGTGGTCGGCTTATACTTGGTCTGGTTCCCTAGTGCATACCCCGTGCTCTCGTGCCGATGCTCCGAGCGCTGGAAGGGGACAGCCTTCAGGAACCGCCGCAGGACGTGGCCAAGAACTGGGTTCTTGTGTTGTTGTGCAAGCCTGCCTGGCCTGGAATGTCTGCATGTCATATGTTCCGGACACGTGTGTCTGTGTGTGTGTGTGTCTGTCTCTGTGTGTGTGTGACTGAGTCTGAGATACTGTGCGTGTCTGAATGCGTGTGTCTGCGCACGCGCGGGTGTGTGTCTGTGTGTGTGTGTGTGGCTGTGTGTGTGTCTGGGGAAGTCTGCGGTGGGGTAGGATGGGATATGGCCACCGCATACGCAGAACCCTCGCCCAACCTGTGTGCACATGTCATGCTCTGTCAGGTTGCAGCGTCCGTTTGTTCAGGTGCC
>BGNK01003491.1:19636-44974 GCA_003297005.1 Symbiodinium sp. clade A Y106 | reverse complement strand
GATGCCAGCATGCTTGTTTGCTTTCCGAGACGGCCCAAGGGCCCGGGCGGAGATATACTTGACAGGGGCGGAAGCGGGGGCATGTGCCCCCCTTCCACATCAGTGGAAGATTTTGCAGCCAAAAGTGTCCGCCCATGCCACATGGAGTCAGGTGCACTACAGGTACAGTGACGGTTTGTGTCTGTGTGTCTGTGTGTCTTGTCTGTCTGTGTGTCTGTCTGAGTGTCTGTCTGTCTGTCTGTCTGTGTGTGTCTGTGTGTCTGTCTGTGTGTCTGTCTGTGTGTCTGTCTGTGTGTCTGTGTGTCTGTCTGTGTGTCTGTCTGTGTGTCTGTCTGTGTGTCTGTCTGTGTGTCTGTCTGTGTGTTTCTGTGTGTGTTTCTGTGTGTGTCTGTGTGTGTCTGTGTCTGTGTGTGTGTCTGTCTGTCTGCCTGCCTGCCTGCCTGCCTGCCTGCCTGGCTGGCTGGCTGGCTGTCTGTCCGTCTGTCTGTCTGTCTGTGTCTGTGTGTCTGTCTGTGTGTCTGTCTGTGTGTCTGTTGTGTGTGTCTGTCTGTGTGTCTGTCTGTGTGT
Source organism: Symbiodinium sp. clade A Y106 (assembly GCA_003297005.1). NCBI lineage: Eukaryota > Dinophyceae > Suessiales > Symbiodiniaceae > Symbiodinium > Symbiodinium sp. clade A. The sequence goes on along the minus strand of BGNK01003491.1, from coordinate 44,407 downwards.
CTGTCTGTGTGTCTGTCTGTGTGTCTGTCTGTGTGTCTGTCTGACTGACTGATTGTCTGTCTGTCTGTCTGTCTGTCTGTCTGTCTGTCTGTCTGTGTGTCTGTGTGTCTGTGTGTCTGTCTGTGTGTGTTTCTGTGTGTCTGTCTGTGTGTCTGTGTGTGTGTCTGTGAGATTGTGTGTGTGTGTGTGCATGTGTCTGTGTGTGTGTGTGTCTGTGTGTGTGTGTGCGCAGGAGTGCATGCATGTGCGCGCGTGAATGCGTGCGCATGAAATGGTATGTTATGTAATTAATTAGCAAGTTTTTCATGTATGCACCGTATAAGTTAAAAAAATACGAATGTTTGTAGTCTGCTTGAGTGTGCTTGTTTGTGGTTGCTTGCGCATGTCGTGCCTGACACTTAACAATGCCTCGATGAGAAGCTCCGACCATATTACTTTCGTGGTTGTGATGTGGGTTTCGCGTGACAGGATGGTCTGACCGGAAGCGCCTGGGGTGACTGGGCCAACTACACCGCATCGCCTTTGCGTGCGCGTTGAGCTGCCTGAATGTCCCGCATGGCATCATGCGTCTATATTATATATACTTTACCTAGCCGACGGACCTTTCGAAGCGGCAAAGATGTCAAGATCAAGCACCCGTCTGCCCTGCCCTACCCTTGTGTCCTCGAACATCTTGCTTGCATTGGGAGGTCCCACCACCAGCCAAGAGAGTGGCAGCCAGTTCGAAAAAGGCGAAAAAAATCTTGCTGGGTTCGTGGGTACTTCGGCCTTCGTGTGGACCGCCACCTCAGCCTCAGCCTGCGGCGTCATTGGACAGGCAGCGACACCCTGACGCACGTCATGATCGTGCCTCAGTCAATCTTTGCTGTGTGTTTGGCGAAACAGGTTTCTTGTGGGTGTTGGTCTTAGATTTTACAGCCCTGTTGACCTGATCAAATCTTGAAGCTGCGGCATCCAGAGGGTTGAAGACTGAAAGCGGCCAGTCGTCTGTGTTAATTGTCGCTTCTCTCTCGAGAGGTGCGGGACATGATGACGAGGAGCGGCAGCTCTTTGGAGGCTGGGCGCCTGCTGCCACTGCACGCTCTGCCCCACGGCCGCCAGTCAATCTTTCGAGCCCGCTTCACATGGGCTGGCCGCGGCGTTGGGAGCAGTGTTAGTTCAAACTTGGATTGACAGCTGGTTGTAGGCATTGACTTGTTTGCAGCCGTCCTGTGCACACTAGTTTGCCCGTAAGACTGTTGCTTACATGCATGTGGCATGCCTACCTACATACCAACATACCTACCGACATGCGTGCGTGCGTGCTTGCGCCCCCCTATCTACATACATGCATACATACATGCATATATGCACAAGTGCATACATGCTTACATGCGCACATGCACATCTCCATCGGTAGACTGGTGGCAAGGTAGGTTCGTGCGTGGATCTGCGTTCAGTTGTATCTATCTGTATATTTGTTATCCATTGTTATCCTGTCCACAATTCTTAAGAATCTGTCTACCCATTGGTAGATGTACTCGTTTAAATGCATGCATGCATTCATTCATGCATGGATGTCGTTGAGCTGTCTCTATGTATTGATTTCTTGTGGTGTCAGATACGTGTGCGTACCTCGTATGTTTAGTTGTGTGTGTGTGTGTATGTACATACGAGAGCACCGGAAACCGTACAGTCGTTCGATTCGTTTTGCGATTCCGTTCTCCGATCGCATGCATGCCGCTACGTCTCCCCAAGCCCGAAAGTCGGCAGCGAACAGCCAGCGAGGTTCCTTGTGTGGGTGGTACATGCAGCCCTGAACCAAGCGACGCAGAAGAGTACTGCTACCCTGCCGCTCTGCTTCGAAGTGCAACCGTTGTTTTTTTCACGATCGATTCTATCCCTTGCATAAGCCTTATAGTGATTGAACCCAGGTTTGTCGAAGTTTGGCGTGCTGCGCTGTATAGACAGGAGCCTTCTGTGTCTTGGCCGAACCTGGAGATGTCCGCAGTGATGCTCAGAAAATTCATTCATCGTCTTCAAGTTTCCAGAGCGTCGAGGCTGGGAGCTGGAGTTTTGGGGTCAGCCGGAGAGGTCAAACCTTAGTCAGACACCCTTTGCCGTGCAAGGCCTAGGTACGTTTGGCCTGGATTCCCCTATGCGCCAACAACTTCACAGCACAGTGCAATCTCGGCAACATGAGATGCGAAGTGCGCTGGCAGCCTAGGGACTTTCTCACTGCAGTTTGAGTCAATGCTTCTTTGCAGCCGACTGCGCCGGCAGTGATCTTGACCAAAACCGACCCGACTGTGTCCTGAGCAAAGTTGTGGAGTATATGATACATGGCTGTCCATTGCGCTACTATTCGCATGCTGTTCACCACCAGCAGCGCCACCACCAGCAGCGCCACAACCATTGGAGTATCAGAATCACAACTGCCGCAAGAGCAACAGCAACAACAATAGTAGCTGCAGCAACAGGCAGCACTGCAGCAACAGCGAGAAGATCGCCAGCAAGTGCCGCGATCACGACGGCGGTAGCATAGAAGGAAACTTTCAGTCTGAAGCGCTCCGAGGCTCCGGCGGGCGGCGCTTCACCACGCAGCTCTTTGCACGCGCTTCGCCCTTGCCAGGCCTTGCTGAGCTTCGGGACTCTGCTGTGCCTGCTGTGACTACGTGTAGAGTCTGAAGAAGCAACGTGCGCTGAAAAACCACGATGGAGACAGCGGTTTGCATGAATTTCAAGCCCTGTGCAGAGGTTTGTTCCTTGCTCGACCGAGCCGCGGAGCCAGGCGACACTGCAGTGGACGTGGTCTTCTTCTCGCACCCGCCGTGCCTGGCCGTCAGTTCGACGTGTGGTGGAAGGTCTGGTTTCAGGTACATGGGGGGCTCAGTGGACGTTCATCTCGCAGGGCTCGGGCTACAAGTGGAATCGTGGAATGCAGGCCCTTGAAAGCCATACACCGCCGAGAGTCAGAGAACCACGCGACCCGGAAGCCATAAAACAACCTTCAGCCTTCGGCTGCAAGCATCCACCGGCATCAAGGCACCCGCTGGTTCAAACCCGACGAGCCCAAGAGACCCCACTCCGACTCCTCTCGGAGAGCCGGAGCCGCCCGAAGCTCCGAAGCATCGCCACCGCCCTGAAAGGCCATAGGCTCGCATAGGCTCGCACAGCTCGGACTTCGCTTTCTTGAGGTATCCCAGCTCGCTCTTCAGCCTCTGGTGGCCCAGTGCGACGACGAAGCGCGGTTGGGTGCCGTCCTGGTGGAGTCTTGGAGGGCAACGGGGGCTACTAGTACTCTGCTTCATGCTTTTGCGTGCCGTTCAAGCTCCCAAGCCCTGAAACTTGAACCTGAAAGACTTTCAACTCGCCCTCCCTGGTCCTGGTCCTTGCTGGCCCTGAAGCCCAAAAGCCCTCAACTGCTGATGCCGTGGGGCTTTTACTCGGGCATAAAAAAAACTTGTTCGGTTCTGATCACACCCCAGGTGGTTATTCTCCGCAGGCAGGCACTCTACTTGCAGCGGAATTCAGTGCGGAACTGCGGATGTAGCACCCGGTTCACCGTATCTCACATACACGAGAACAAGGCGCCGAAAACATGAGTCCAAATGCCACGCAAAACCCTGGAACCCTAGAGACAGCCCTGTGAGCCAACAGCAGCCCACAAGCCCCCAACACCACCCCCGCCCCACTCTCAACAAGAAAGCAGGAAAGATAACTCCTTTTGAAGCCCAAGGATGTACCTCCTTGGCCCTCCGCTCTCTCTGCTGATCCCCTTCCTTTGGCCGCTCCTGCGGAGACTCCGCAGAAGAGAATCACCCTTTTCTTTTTTGCGAGGTTGAAGGTGGCCGGCCTTGAAGGCCCAAGAGCTCAGGGCTTAAGGATCTTATCCTACCTTTCGGATGGCGCCAACAAAGAAAGACCAAGCTAAAGCCTGTTATAGAGCTCCCCACTGCGCCAAAGCCATCTTCTTGCTTTCTTGGGATTACTGAACAGTTACTCGTAGGAATCTTGTAGTTGTTCGTACGAGACTGCAACAAACCCAAAAGCATGGATCCACATCCGACACCATGAGGAACGGCCAGGGTTTCGAAATCGCGGAAGATGTGAGCTACGCTGGCGTGCATATGCAGAACTGGGTACTAGCCTGCTTCGGCTACCAGTACCTGTTCCATGGCCATCTAACTGTGGTCAGTGAGGTTACTTTTAAGATGTGGAAGGTTTTCACAGAGACGTTGTATATCTTTGACAGCTCACGGGCGCTGTTGCATTGGGCAAAGTTCCATGGACCCCAAGCGCACACAGGCAAAGCGCACAACTCGAAAGCCCTGGACCGGACTCCCCGTCGGAAGGAATCAGAGCCCCAAGCGTAGATCTGCAAGCAAGGCTCTGGCCTTTCCGATCCTTCGTCGCCGTGGCTCGGAAGCTGTTGGAATGCGAAGCATCTTACCGTTGGTGGATCACACCCATATAGCCCGATGTCAACTCCACGCCGAAGCTCACACGGCTGTGGGACAGACTGCAAGGAATTCGTGTTGATCCCGGGCTGGCATTTACCACCATAGGGTCAACGACAGCAACTTTACCACCCAATTCCGAGGCACGCATTGCTCAGAGCGCGTCGATGGCCGAGAAGAGGGGTGCAAAGGTTCTTTGCCTTGGCGCCCTGAACAAGGCCGAGTGGATGAACAATGGTGCCTTGGCACACGTGGTACCAGGTTTGGCTTTCGAACCTTTGCACATAGATCCCATCCTGTACCGTCTACACCCGTCAAGCAATTGCCCCGCGCAGTCCAGCACCTGACCACCTTACGTTCTTAACTTCGATATCCTGAATGCTGTAGAAACCAGTCGGAAGATAGCATAATATGCACAAAGAAAAGCCTGCAACATCCTCTTCTACTCATGAAGCCCCAAACCAAACCAGCCCAAGACCCTCCAAGGTGGCCTCTCTCTGCTCCGTGGCCTTCACGGGGGAGCCTCGCCTTAGCCTTGAGCAGAGTTTTGGATCTTCCTCTATCTGAGAACTGGCAGGGGACAGAAATTATTATTACTGCTGCTGTTGTGATGATTATCATGATTAATTATCCTTGTTGTCTTCATCGTCATTATCAGCGTTGTAACTTTATTGCATCAGGGACGTGAGCTTCGGCTACCGGGCTTCCGGCTCCAAACTCCAATGAACCTCTGCGCTTCGTAGAGCGTCGAAGATGTGGCTGGGGTCAAGCGTTCTTAGCTGAATGATGGATTTGCAGTCAGTAGGTTCTTTTGTGCCATCACAAGTGCACGAAAGTAAGGAGCGAGACTTGTGCACGGCAACACGCTCACTGCTGCCGCGGTCGTGGAGGTCATCACTTCGGCAGCAATAGACTTAAGTGCAATCGGAAAACTGGAAATTCACAAGAGTGCCGGCGTGTGAGTTTAGTGCACAATTGGCCCTGTTGAACCCATCATGCCCATTATCAGGGCGCCCAATTTCTTGGCAGTGGAATGAGCGCACGGAAGGTTTCGACGTAAGTTGGGAATTCAACATCTTTGCGCCTTTGCATGATCTGGCACGCAAAGTTGCATGCAAGGTTGCCTTTCTTTGGAGTAGGAAAAGCACCTGAAACAGTAGTCGCCTTTGGCTCAGTTCCTCAAGACCTGCACAGCCCCTCAACCCTAAGCCGAAACCCCCAAATGCGCCGAAACGCAGGCGGCGCGCTCTTTGTTTGGGCCGCCGGCCTCTGTCCGAGCTCCGATCTTCGTCACCGGAGCCTCGAGTGACCTGGCAGAGGCCTGCAGCAACCGCCTTTGTTCTGGGAGCCGAAGATGATAGTTTATGACAAGCACTTTTTTCTTTGTTGACGTGGCTGGCCACGGCTACATGTCCTTGTAGATCGTGGTCGGAGGGTCGGAGTTACAGGCAAGATGCGCACAGGCCTGGAAACTGTTCGCAAACAGTCTCAAGGAGCCTGCAGAAAAAGCTCCACAGGTCTTCTAGAAGCTCGTCACCATGTGTCTTATGTATATCCATGTGTAGAGGCTAGATTCACGCTTTCTGGCAAAACATGTCCATGGATACTGGAAACATGAGAAGCTCAGGCAAAGTGGGCGTGGCCGTCGCACTGCGTTTGCTGCAGCTAGGCTATTCGGTACTCGCCCACTCCAGTGACCCGGAGAGGCCCTCCCGGATGGCGGGTTGGGGGTGGTTGATGCTCTCCTTGTGACGCTCGCACTCTGGGTGTTTAAAGGGCGAAAGGGCTTCTGGGACAACTCTCTGGGAGCACTGGCACTGATCTTCGGAGGGTTGCCGGGTTTCGGTGGCATTTCGTGGCTGATGTTGCCGGGGCCTCGGAGCAGCTTAGAGTTTGACTGCGAAGAAGATCGATCGGGTCCGGTGAAGGGACCGCGCGTTTGAAACCGTTTGTAGCTCGGATAGCCACAGGGATGTGCTGAAGTTACTCCGAGGACTTTTGGGTCACAAGATGTTGGATTCGATTCAGACGTGACAAGGCACTGGCTTCGAGATATGTCAAACGTTTTTATTCGTGAACTGGTGAATCTCTCTGTACTTAGTCTCGACCGGTTGGTCGATCGACTGACCGACCGACGGATAAACGGATGGGTAGATGCAAGATGCACAGACAGACAGATGTGCGAACATGCGATGCCGCAGAAAATATGCTGCTCCGTAAGATTATAGCAGTCAGTTTGTTTTTGATGACCATCTTTTAAAGGAGCGTGCTATGTTTGTGTAGTAGGCGATGCTTAGCCTTGGTGAACCGATGGATTCCCAGAAGTCCGAAGCCCCAGAAAAAGAGGTCCCGGTTTTTTCGTCCCAGGTTCCGCCCCCCGAAGCGCGGCCTAGCCGGGCCCCGGGCCCCCGAAGAAGCGTTTTTGACTCAGCGGCTCTTAGCGGCTCCCGAGCCGAGCCTCGAGCCTCGGAGGCTCCGGCGCCTCGGCGCCAAGGCACGGCTCCACGCAGAGTCTGCGGCGGTTTGCAATCTTCAGGCGCGGAGAGGGGGCCGAGATGGGGCCAGCCGGCGGGAGCGATGAAGGACTCTTGAAGGAAAGCTGTTCGGAGATCTTTGGGCGACTTCCGCCAAGGAGGCCCTACCCCCCTGTTCCCGACCTCAACGACCCCAGCTTCTGTTTGGTACCTGGTACTTCAGGTATACGGCTAGTAAGTTGAACATGGTTTGACCCTCGAGCACTTCCCCGAAGCCCAAGAAGTGAACCCGTGAAGAACTCTGACTCTCCGCCCGCCGCGGCGCGCTGGCCCTACTGGTACGCTCTGAAAGGTGACCACCGCCTTGGCCAAGGGCGTTGACACGGCCTACTGGGTCATCGGCAAGCACGACCCAAGGCCGCTCGGCAGTTTCTTCTGTTTTCTTTCGCTTTGGGGAACGTTAGAGGGTTTCCTGTCTCCTGTCTCTGCTCTGTGCCGAGGGTGGCGCAGTACCTGCCTCGTGGTTCTCGGGCCGTGGTCTTCAGTGTGCCCAATCCGCTGGAGGACGCCGAGCCAAGACCTGTGATTCAGCCCGAAAGATCCCGGAAGTTGGGGGCAGATCCTACGTCCTGCGTCCCGTCTTTATGTTTTTTCTCAGTTCCAAGCCGGATCCGCGCGAGGAGTCCCTGCGCAAGGACGTTGTTTGGGCACCCGGTGGCAGCTCTTCTGTGTCCGAGGGTGCTTTTTGTGTCTGATTATGCTCCGACAGGGCACGACGGCAAGTCTGTAAGGTGATCCAATCCCCGAGCACCCAACTTCAGAGTCGGACAGTACCTGTAACAATACCACCTGACATCTGCACGTGACGGCCGCGGCCAGGACTGATTTGTCTTACAGGTCGAATTGCTTGTTTCACGCCCTAGGCATCCTCCACCTTGACACTGCACGCTTGGCCAAGCCGAGACAGTTCTCGAACCTTTTGGCAGAGAATGCCGCCCGGATTCCAAAGTTTGGTAATTGTTGTAGCGGCGCAATTCTCACTCCCACCATTTCTGATGCTTGTAGTTAATGGAAGTGGATCTTTGGAGGCACTGAACAGCTGCTTCACGCTTGATCAGCTCTCATAGACACAGCGCCGACTCTCTCAGGGTTGGAAACAAGGCTGCGATTCTAAAGTTTAGCGACTGGAGCAGACAACAGGCTCTTGCAGTAGCTCAGGGTTCCAGGGTTCGAGCTCCTCGCAGCTCCGCTTTGAGCCCAGGAGATCTACGCCTGCCATGCAGCCGGCATCGTCACCGCAGCTCACGCCGACTGGCGTCTTGGCAACAAACCCGGGTAAGCATCACGTCAAAGCAGAACGCCGCTTGCAATGACAACAAGTAGTTGGGGCACGGTTTCGGTCTACATACATGCCGAAGTTTCTCGGACTTCGGTGCTTGAGTGCAGGTTGTTCGCACTTGTTCCCAGCACCAGTGCTGAGCCGGCCGAATTCATAGGCCGCAAACAGGCCTCAAGATTCAACGGCACCGGTCTGGGAGTGACCAGTGACCAGTCCTGTGTCTGCAAGCCTGCAAGCTCAGGGCACAAAGGCACAAAGCCACTCTCATGCTGTTTTTTCGCAATTTCGGGGTTTTGGGCTCCTTAGTCGTCTCGCAGAGCAGCTGCGTCCGGCTGCACGCCGTAGCCGCCCTCGGTGCCTTCAGGAAGGATGAGTTGGGCGAGGTGTGCGTGGACGCCATGTCCGTGCAATGGGAGGCCAGATGTCCAGAACTAAGCGCAGCAGCTGCCCTGGAACCTCGCCAAAGCCCAATGCCGCCAATGCCTCACACCTTGGTTTGGTTTTAGGCAAGCAGCTTGGGCAAGCCCCAGCCCCAGACTCTGGTGCGCAGGCAGCTTTGCAGATGGGTTTTTCGCTGCCGCCTCTGCCCCGAGCTGCGGTGAACTTGCACGGCTCTCCTGGCCAGCGCGGGAGTGGCTCGACTGTACAAGGGCAGGTGACCCCAAGCCTCCAAGATCCAACCAGGATCAATGCAGTCCGACATCCGCTGTCTCCACTAGTTTACCCAGCGTTCACCCCGCCAATCCACTTGTCGCACTCCGAATCTGAACAGCAGAGTCCGAAGGACGGAAGGCTGATGTGGCGGTGATCGGGGCTGGTCCCTCCGGTCAGGGGCCCAGACAGGGAGGGTTGTCGCTATAGTATTCTGGTGCTTACCCGGCTCTGACCCTAGCTAGCTGGCGCTCTTTCCCACTTGCCGGAAGAGCGGGGATAGCTACCCGCACTCCAAACGTCAGGTGTGGGTGTTCGATAACCACCCGCATCTCTCCTTCCCATGTGACGAGCCTCGAAACGTCGTATGACGACCAACTGCGAAGGGAAGAAACCCGGCACCCTGGTGCTGAGGCCTGGCTACTGCCGCCGCCCTGGTGGAAAAAGGAGTCGATGTCGTCGTGCTCTTTGGCTGGAGCTGGACGCTGCGTGACTACGGGTCCTCCGGGTTCCTGCATCGAAAATCAGGGGATGTGCGTAGAGGCTCGACCATTGGGGAGCCGATGCCATGTTCCAAGCGCAGGGTCCCGCAGATTCCCGCCTGGCCTCTACTCCCGGCGCCCGAAGACTTCGCTTGCCTGCGTAATCGCTCTGAGTCTCTGAGGCTCGAGCGCCAGGCGGAGATCCAGGGCAGCTGGCAGGAACACTTCGAAGGCGAAGCCAAGCCCTGGAGCCACGCTTAATTAAAGACACTCCTTCCTAGTAGAACTCCTGAAATGTGCTTTCATAATCAGAGTGGTTTTTCTCAGAAGAGAAGTGCAAAAGGGGACCAGACCCAGGGCCCCCCCAAAGAGTGGCCCGGCCCTGGCCGTGGCCAACTCCGGGAGGCCTGAGCATCACCACGAGGGCGCAGAGCTGCGGGCTGCCCGGTTTCCCGGCGCCTCGGCGAGAAAAGGACCTACTGTACTCGTACTACTCAAGAGAGGAATGCAGTCTAAGTCTCACTGAGTCCAAGTGCCTCTTACTAAGCTGGATGGAAGCAGCACCGCACCCTGCCAACATCGATACCAACACTAAAGGAAAGCATATCCTGTGACTGGGTCATGACAGAGAGCGACATTGATGATAGAACGGCTCATACTGAAGATAGTCATATAGCCATAATCATAAGAACGGTATCGCTCGCTTTGGTAGTGATACTCACCATCAGCAACAAGATTGGGACCGTGATCTAAGAGCCCCTAAACTCTGAACCCTACTGTACACGTAGTTGGAGCATCTGGGGATGTATCGAAAGGGGTGAAGTTATCAGGTGAAGCTCGTGACCGGCTCGGAGGAGCTTCTCGGATGTCTGGGTTCCCGACAGCCCGAGAAGAATCGAGTTGAGGTGTTGTTAGGGGGGGAGGGTCCTTGAGGTGTCAATTCCTTCTGAGAGTCTTCGCACAGGTTCGGCGAGGACCTGCCCATTGTTTCGGCCTTGTGCGTGATGTCGAAATGTGTGTAGACTACGCAGAAGTGTAGACAGAGGGACTTGTTTGTCTTTGCTTTGGCAGCCGATAGCAAGCCAAGCCCAAATGTCAATCTCGGAGACCCCAGCCTCCCAGCCTCCCAGCCTTTGCAAATCTCAATTCTACAAGGCTAGCTGCCGACGACTACGTGCAGTATCTGCGCGCCTACACAGCGCGCTTCGCGCTGGACGTCCGTTGCGGCGTTGAGGCGCGCCACTAGGGGAGCAAAAGAGTGAGAAAGCCCCGGAACAATACAGTTACAAACCAGACAGTGTACTCGGAGGTCGATGCGGTGGTCGCTTGCTTGCGAAGTTTAGCTGTTTAGCTAAAGCCAAGATGGCTGCAGGTCACTGACATCGAGGACCAGTCAGGCAAGATTTTGTGGGGAATCTCAGGAAAACTGAGGCTTGGCTTCCGCTTGTGTTGTGCAGCAATTTCGCGGTTCCCGTGCTTGCAGTTTCATCCCGTCGGGGTCTCTGTGCGATTTTGATAAAGTGTTTGTTCGGCGTCAAGCTCCTGTCTTCCGGTTTCCTTTTCGTGCTGCATGCTTTCTAAATTCGGGTTGGATCTGGTTGGGCTGCTTTCATCGCACTCTTTGAATGCCGTCTTGTTGTGTGCTACGCTATGTTTGAACATTCGTTCAAGCCTGCATCTACAATTGCCGGCATAGATATTTCCTGATCTGGGAAGGGTAATCTCCATGCTGCGATCCAGAAGCGGGTGCTGTTCTCATTTGTATGACGAAAAAGGTCCGATTTAGGCGATGGTTTCGTTGAACAAGGTAACAGAGATGTGTCCCGCGCCGATCCACCTAGCCACAGATCTTAGAAATGGAATGTGAGGCTTTTGCCCCAGTTGGACGTTTTGTCCTTCGGGCTCTAACGCGGTTCATGCGACGCATGCCAGGGATTGTGTTTCATGGTACGACGCTCCAAGAATGTCCGAAGCACCGACGCACGGAAGCCTGCCCGGCGTCGGGAGGCCAATGGTGCATCTTTACCGAAGCCGATGGAGCTCAGGGGAGCCTTGGACCAAAAGTGGCGGAGTCTGAGAAGGTTCAGACAGATGGTCTTTGTGTCTGGATTGCAGTGGTTTTCATATCCGGCAGGCCTTAGAATATTGAACTACAGTAACTCGACGGCACCGGGCGTTCTCGTGCGTTCTTCCTTGCTCTTTGGTTTGCTCAGTTGCGGGTCCCTTGACCGTGACCTCTGGGCTTCCCCGCTTCTTTAGGGAATTTGATCGTGCGGATCGACTTTGAAGTTGTTGGGCGTTGCGGCCTGCACGATGCCTTGGCCACATCATGAGATAACCTGTGATGTGCATCAAAGGTTATGGTACTGTCGGAACCCGCCAGATATGTGTTAGGTACAGGTGCTGTGCATCTTCCAGCACTGCATCCGGTGCATAGGGCATAGGGTTGGGGGTCTGGCGAGTGAGGAATTGAATTGCGGTCACTGAGGAAATGGTTTGCCACCGAGCTGGTCATTGCAACCGGCAAGTGTCTCGTCAAGTCACTACCATACCAATTCCCAAGCTTCATGTACTGAAGGGTTTCGGAGTTGTTTGGGCGCTTGTGGAATTGTGCTCCCACAAAGAAGCGGCATCCCGCTTCATCACCCCCGGATCAACGCCAACGGCAGAAATTGGCGCTGGACGTGTCCTGCCGTTGCCTTGTCTAGCGGAGGAGCGTCGCACCCTCCCTGCCGGCGATTTGGTCAAGCGTGTCTGGGTCGCAGTGTATAAAACCGACTGCATAGATGGGGAACTGCATCCGTAATGTCTTCAACAAAAGCCAACAGTGTAATTAATAAAGGAACTCCACAAGGAGTGTGCTCATGCTGAGCAGTCTTGAAACAGCTCCAAAAGCGACCCAGCCAGACGCCTGCGACCCCGAGCATCCCGTTCTCCGGAAAAAAACAACGTCACAAGCCCCAATCCTGCATGCCAAACTGCGTGCGTGGAAAGCTCAGCTCAGGAACCGGTTCAGCACCATCCCGCCATCATGCACTCTTCCCAGGCGTGTCAGGGGATAGAATTGAGCAACATGAGCTTTCCAAACAAGCATACCAGCAGGTGGTTGAGTGGTAAATAAGCACGCCCAAAAAGAACACAGCAGTTGAGAACACCTGTACCCGGTGGACGCAGGTGAAGGGCCCGGAATTGCAGAAAGCAGTGGCGGCTGCAGGGCAAGGCGAACTTCTCGCCACCCGCAAGCATTGCCGGCTCGGTGCATAGCTTACAAGGTTCCACTTCGTTGGGCCAAGGCCTTTGCATATTGTCCTGAGCCTTGAATTGTCAGGTACAGTAGTCTGAAACCAAAGCTTCTGACTTCTGATCGGCGAAGCAATCGAAGCATCTGCGCCGTGGATTTCTCTCGTGACACGGTCAGACTCAGAGGCTCAGAGGACCAGAGTGTCTCATCCCGTCCGGGAGTCCGGGCCGGCTGAGGTGGTTGGTTTCGGAAATTCCGCAGCCGACCTCTGCAGCAAGATCCTTGCACAAGTGCCAGGCGAGCAGTTCCCGACAGGCTTCTTTGCCACTTAACTCCACACCCTACACGGCCCCGTGCCCTGAAGGTGGCACGGTGCACGTCTCCTTGCAGCGCGTGCCTCCCATCATGCGCCGTCAGTGGGGCCCACTCCGCCTCGAATGGTCTCTTTGCCCGATTAAAGTGAATGAGGCACGGTAGGGTTCCGCTTTCACTTCCGTTTCTCAGCGATGCTGACGACCGACGGATCGTGGGTGCTTCATGCTTCTCAGTTCTCACAGCCCTGAGCTTGGTGCGGCCTCTCTCTGCGTTGACCAAGTGAGGTTTGCTCGTCTTTTCTCTTACGCCTGCGATAAGAACGGGGATCGCCTCGCACAGCTGATGATGCATTTGATCGAGACTTCGGCAGATGTTGAGTCGCAGTTGTCCTTTTTGCAGCTGAGATCTGCCGAGCAGCCAAGGAGGGGGACATCCAACACCTGTTTCCCTCAGACCTTCCCAGATGGAAGGCACGTCAGGAGAGGCACATACCGACCATCGATCGGGACGGTTCTTTAGTCCGACAGCTTCGCGACGGCAGCATTCTGCCACATCGGGGCATCGAAGACCTGGAAGCCACAGACCGCAAAAAGCTTGGGATCCGATTTCGGGGAGATGATCAACGACGGGAGTTCTCTACCGTGGTTCTCTGCACTGGCTATCGGACGAGCCTGGAGTGCCAGGGAGGCTTGTCGCGAGACGCAGTGCGTGCGCGGGCCTTCTTCGTTGGCCTCGGCCCGGAACAGCGAGATCTGCTCCCGCTGCAGGGAATCGGGCGAGAGGCTCGGAAGGTCGCGGCACAGGTCTCCGACATGCTGCGATTGAAGATGCGCCAAAGTCAACGGGGCTGGGACACTCCGGAGTCCTCGCCGGAACGAACGAAGGACAAGGACCTGTGAGCCATGTGCCATCTCAGACGACAGAGGGTCGTCTTACAGTCTTCTTAGACAGCAGGATATGTTTTATTGAGACCTTCGAGACATGTGCCCAGCTGGGCGGCTGAAGAGGCCCAGCTGTGGGCCCATTAAGTCTTTAAGCTGGTCCCAGTCCCAGTTTCTGCGCCGGCGTTGCATGGAGAGCTCTAGGATGTTCTAAAGCAGGCAGCTTCGTCGCCAGGCGCGAAACTGCGGAGGATCAGCACAGTTTTCGCACCCGCCGTACTCCCCCTAAGATCCTCGAGGATCTCCTGAAAAATCCCCTGCTCCGTACCCTCCAATTGGAGCCTCACCCTCCGCACTCCGCAGCCCAGCTCCGTGTCGAGCAGAGGCCTGGGCCGAAGTTCGGAGCTTCGGAGGAGGACGGCAGAGTTCAATCTAAGAGTCTATTTAGTCCAGTTCGGTCCTTCCTTGCTCAAGTCTCCGAGGGGGACGGCACGGCAGTCTTTTAGGAAAAGAACACCTCTTCGAAGCTTTGCACCACGCCGTGGATCCCAGGCCTCGGCCCGTGAGCGGCCCAAGCGGGCACTGCACTCCTGCTCCCATTTTCGAGGCAAGGCCCCCGCGAATTGGCCTCCGGTTAGCCTCCAAGGACGGGGCCGAAAGCGCTTTCGCTCCGGAAAAGCGGGCGCCCGCACGTGCCCTGCGAGGACTTCCAGGCAGTGTCCAACCCCTCAGCATGCAAATGGTTGTGCTTGATTTGTTGCGGCTCTGGAGCTTGCGGACTTGCGGGGGTTAGCTCGCAGAAGAGCTTCCACTCCGGAGCGTACAAGTATAGCTGATAGTAAGCTCAGCGTGTAGCACGGACATCGTCAGGAAAGAAACCATCGTGCATTAGCATTGTCTCGGTGAATCATGCCAGTGAAGGAGAGAGAGTCTCATAGATCAAGAGCACTACATAAGTTACCACAGGCTTTCCGCTGCCACGACAAGGGTGGCAGCTGCCAGCGGCTCCATGTTCACCATGGGCAGCCCGTTTCCTTTTCTACAACCGACCCTGACGGCTCCGAGTTTGCCGGCTGCACCCTTCCTCGCAGATTCGGGTGTAGCTGGACCGGAGGCAGGGATCCATGTACTGCAGTTCCAGTAGGCGATGCACTGCTGCTTCATTCCACACTCCTGAAGCTCAGATGCGTCGTCTGGAGGAAGATATGGAGGAAGAGTTGGAAGACCTGCCTGCAGAGGAGAAACAAGTGGATCCCCTTCGTGAAGCGAGGATCCGGCGTGAGGTAAACGGCAGAGCCTTCACAGGATACGTCGAAGACATTGAGCAAGGCAAGGTCACTCATGAAAGATGCTCAAGTTGCACTCAAGCTACCCCTCTACTGCTGGTACAGTAGGCTTCTAGTCGAATGCTTCCAATGCTTCTAGCCATTTCTGTCCGCTCCGGTTCCTCTAAGGACTCTATCGAATCAAATATCAGGATGGCGACCTGGATCTCTGACATGCAATCAGCGCAGCATGTCACAGTCAAGGCAACACTCTGTAAGATGCCGAATCACACCACTGCATCACACTCCCATGTGCGGCTGCCCAGGAGCACCTCACAGCCGAGCAGGTCAGAGAAGCGAGAGTCGATGACGACGAAGAGGATGAGATGCCAAGCACGAGCAGCCGTTTCGGGATCGATGATGACCACAGTGACTACGGCAACAGTGGCTCCCTGTCAGATCCTGACCCGTGGCAGTTCGGGCGCGATGAAGGCTACAAAGACTACGACTGCGAAAGTTTCTATGGCGGGCCGGAGCCCTCTGACGAGGAGCAAACGCTGGGAGTTCGCCAGTTGCTAACGGGGTGGTATCGGCTTGCCACGTTTTTTGCGGTCCCGCGTCTAGCTAATGTGTATGTGAATGTCAACATGTATGAGCGTGTATGCATACACTACGTCCGGGCGCATGTATCTGCGCGTATGTATTTAGGTGTGTATATGTTATATATGTATATATATATATATATTATATTATATATTATATATATACATATATTTCATTATACACACACACCTACATACATACATCCATACATCCATGTATCCATGCATAATTGCATACATACGTGCGGACGTACCGTGCATATACATACGTACATACATACATGTGTGTATGTGTGTATATGTGTATGTATATATATATATATATATATATCTATCTATATATGCTTACGCCCCCCACCCCCCCCTCCCCATGATCCATGCGGAACGCTTTTGGTAGGCAGTGGATCATGGGAGGTGGGCAACCTCCGATGCGAAAACATCGACAGGGATCAAATGTCCCCAACTGTCCTGAAGCCTGAAATGCGAAAACACTGGCAGGGATCAAATTTCCCCAAAATTCCCAAAATCTGAGCAACTATGGCACCCGCACTCCCCATAGATGCCAGGATTTTAGGAAGAAATTTGATCCCTGCCGGTGTTTTCGCATTTTGGGCTTCAGAAATGCTGGGGAACTTTGAGCCTGGCAGCATTTTAGCAACATAGGATGCGAAAACATCGACGGGGATCAAATTTCCCCAGAATTCCTGAAGCCTGAAATGCGAAAACACTGGCAGGGATCAAATTTCCCCGACATTCACCAAAATTCGTGAAGCCCGAAATGCAATGGGCAACAGAGGAACACAGTACCATGTACTATTGAAACCTGTGTGTGTGTGTGCTCGTGGATGCTTTAGCATGTGTTATGCACACGCAAACGTCTGTTGAACCCTACATTACATCATGGCTGGATTCTGTCGAATCCTTGTTTCTTCATTGAGGTAAGACTTTGCTAACAGTTTAGAACCTTGCCCGCTGCAGAGAAGCATATTTCTTGTCTTTCATCTTCAACAACTAAAGAGCTGATAAGCTCCGTTATTTCATACTGCAAGATAAATGGCTGTTACTATTGTAATGAATAAAGTGAGTTCCCCAGTAGTACCCTTTTTTGCCTCAATAGTTTTAGGGTTCCATCATTAGAAACTGAATAGCAGGAACAAGGGTACCCTTATAATGAATTGGACACTGCGGGAGCCTAGGAAAAGAGCCTCAATTGCTTCAAGCACTGGCATTACTAACTCTTCATTCATCGAGCAACAGATCAGCCTTGACGAGATGCAAGTCAAGTATTTTATTGCTTTCCCTAAAGCATAATGATAATGAGAAATACATGTATTTCCACCACTGCTCTGCGACAACGAAGAGCTCGATTCTGCGGCGGGATCGTCTTTCATCTTTTATGCGAACAGCAAATGTGTTTAGCGTATGACGTTTTACTAAGAGAGGAACAACGAATTCTTTCCATTTGGAATTTGGTGGAGGGAAACCACTTCTTTCCGTAAACGCTAAGATTTAATATTGTGGCATTGGCAGATTATACGAGCCCGTTGAGTTCCAGCCACTGATAATAAGGGCTATGGTGGCTTATTGTGTTTCTTCGTGATGAAACAGGATTTCTAACGAAAGAAAACAACACCAACTGAGAAAGAACAACTGAGTTTCCCCTTGTCTCTCTTACAATTGAAGATGTGAAGTTGTCCTAGGTACCGCTGACGCATGGAAATACATGGAGCCAAAGCTTTTCTTTTTTATGGATAGATGGGCAACACCTCTGTTTAGTTCAGTGTTGTTGCTAGTAAGCCAAACATACCCTTGTGATTATTGTTTTCACTGAAGGAGTTGTCCTTATCCCTTATGGTATGACGAGAAGAGCAGCTATTTCTATTCAAACTATACATCTTACGCAGTTCGGCAAACTTTAAATCATGATCCAATGCATTTGAAACATGATGTAGTTACCCTTTTGACGCAACATAAACATGTACACGCGTTCTTTCATGTTTCTTACCGGGATATCACAACAAAGTTCTTTACAGTCACTGACAGAACTTGGGAACCCTTTCGTTGTCACCACGGATAAAGATGAAAAAGATCGCTTATGCTTCTTTGTGATGAACGAAGCTTTCCCACTGCAAGAAGAGCTTTCTCCTTTCTTTTTGAGAGAACACTGATTGTCCAGCAGCAAAGGGGGTGTTTTCTAGTTCTCTGCACTAGTGACAAACGAGCGGTAGGCACACAACGTGGAGTGCCAAACAGAATCCGTTTTGGGGCTCAGGTGGTTTTCGCACCACACAAATAAGTAAAATAAGTAGTGGTGAGTAGCGGTGAAGTGGAGAAACCACCGTAAATACCCATGGTTTCTTTACTTGAGAAACAACAGACAGAGACTAAAGATGGTGGGAGAACGGTCGGCGAGAAGCTGGTATGGATCATGGGGGGGGGGGTGACCGTCCATACATATACATATATATAATACTATATGTATGTATGTATGTATGTGCATTGCACACGCATATAAGCAAAGGGCTGTACGTAAATGCACATTCGCGTCCTGCAGCTGCACGGATCAGGAGTTGCGCAAGTTGGCCGTTCATCATGCAAGAGCTCTTCGACCCAAGAGTTCTACCGTTGCAGAGATGCTTGGAGAGCTCTCGTTTGCTCGCTGGATCTTTCTGCGCAGCAGCCGTCTGCCTTTGGAGGCGCAGCACCTCATCCGCTCCTTCCTAGCAAGCCCGACAGCAGAGCTGGCCGGCCGAAAGATCCTTGGACTCCACGACGGCCATGACCTGGTCTTCCACTCTGTGGCATGCTTGCCAGCTGGCAAACTCATGTGCCAAGTGAGGCGCGACTTTTGTGTCGACAAAGTGTGGTCTTTGGCAGACCACTGCGCGAGCCTAAACTGTCCCGTATCTGAAGAAGCTCCGGTGGCGCTTGCCACCCGCGGTTGGTATGATGACTTCTGCCGGTGCGATGAGCCTCTTCACCCTCTACCGGCTGAATTCGCTGTACTTGTCCCAGGCGATGCGTCGCCTGCAGGATCCTTCTTCGACCTGATGCAGTCAGCCGAGGGCTGGTTCGACGACGTCGAGGTGCACCAGGGAGGCGCAAAACGGGCTTGCCCACCGAGCCTGCCACTGGATATGCAGCTGCAATATGAGTTGGAGCGTCATTGTGACGACGAAGTAGGTCACAGCGATGACGAACCTTGGAGCCAAAGGATTCGCCGTCTTCTTCGCCAGGGTGCAAACCCGATGCTTGACGTTACGGAAGCCAGGTCGCACAAGAAGCTATCGCCGCTCGAGAAGGCCAGCCATGCTTTTCTCAATCTGATTGCGGTCGGTGCCAGTGCAAAAAAAACCCACTGTCTATATCCCAACCCTAAAGCCAGAGCTCTTTCATCGAGAAGGTCCGGAACTCGAAAGCATCGCTGCAAGCTCACCTGGACGACCTTCGCAGCGGCCGACTTTGCCGGCACCAGGTGCACTTCTTCGTGAGGCCTTGGCCTGCCGCTGTGATCCTGAACCGATAGCCGATAGCCTCCTAGGTCCTAGCGTTGATGCATCTGGCATTCCAAGCCTAAGTTCTGCATCAAGCTGACGTTGCTCAACAGCGCAGGTATGCGGACAGCATCGAAGGCGTCGTGGAGTACTTGGAAGAGTTCATGGATCAAATGGCATGCCTTGACGAAGTCCTCGGACTGCTCTCGGCTGCGGTCAAGGTCTGGGAGAGAGCTGCACCTGCGCCCTCCATGTTTTGTTCCAGTGACTGCTTGTATGGCCGCAGCTGGGTTCACAGTGTTCATGAAGATTTTTCCGGGTCCCAGGTTCGTTTCCCACATTCACAATGATTTCAGGGAGCACACATGGCCGAGCCAAAGATTGCCCAGGTGGAGTCCTGCGTCCCAACAATGATTGCTTGCTTCAAGCAGTGGATGCCGCTCCAGACGTGATGCTTTCAGCAGATGAAGACTTGCAAGCTTTAGCAGAGAGGTTGTGGAGCTTGCAGCAGAGCTGGAAGGTACGAGCCCGGAGAACTGCATAAGACAAGGGTGAAACGAAAGCTACGGGACTGTGATCGCAAAGCTGCTGCGTTGTTTTCTTTCGGATGCTCCAACGCAGGCAGCACCTCGGCAACTTTGCTGCCGCGAAGCAGAGGAGGAAGCTATGCAGCAGGAGAATCAGCGAGCCCAACAGCATCGAGCGACAGAACAAAAGCAGCGCGCCAAGGAGCAGCGCCAGCAGAGGCGTGCGGAACTTGCCGTGCTTGCCGAGGAGCAGCTACGTTTGAGACGCCATGCATCCCAGAATGAATACGGCACAGGTCCAAGATGCAACCAGTGCGGGGCACACGGCGAGCACTTGTTCAGCAAAACTCAGCTACTGAAGAAAGGCTTGCGCAAACGCTGCAGGGAGTGCATAGAGGCTGAACAGCTGGGTGTGGCTGCGCCCCCCATGAAGAGGAAGCGCTTCGACGAGGACATCATCTGAACATGATGTCGGGAGCTGCCACACTCCCTCTAATTATTTTGGTATCACAAGTAGAGTGATTCAATTTCCGACTCTGATGAGGACTTAGGGGAGTCCGATGCAGGGGAGCTGCAAAATACCTGGGCTTTGTCACCACAGCGACTTCTGTCACGAAGCACGTTCTGCCGGCAACCCCTGAGACGCCAACTCCCCGAAACAGCCCAACACGAACAAGATCTGCTGTAACAGTTCGCAAGCGGGAATTGAGCAGGGTGCCAAGCCGATCGTCTGCATCCTTGAGTCGCCATTGGCTGCAGCTTGAAAGAGCCCCATGGAGAGACAGCCAAGCCACTCACAACCTTAGCTCTCCTCGCGGAATGTTGAAAAGTTACAAGAGCCAAAGTTCCGCTTGATATAACGGCTAACGGCCGCTGCATGGCGCAAAGCCTCCTCCGGCTTGATGGACAGGCCGGAATGGTGTTTGGATACTTCGGAATTCGTTGAGAAATTATGAAGGATGTGGTAAAGTTCTCTTGAGGTTCCGTGTAGGTGGGGCATAGCACCTCGCTCAGCCCGACGAGCAGACACTTAACTTGGGACAGGGCTGGGTTGCCCATCTAAGCCCACTTGCAGCACCGGACAGTGAGATCGGTCTCACGCAGGTCGTAGCATTTTGCCAGCTGAGTCTTTCGCGTTGGCCGGGTGCCGATTTGCTCGTCATGAGGCACGGCCAAGCACAATCGGACTTCCTGAGTGGGGCCATGGAGAAGCGCCACGACTTCATAGGCGCCGTCGCCCTTCGTCGTGGTTTGAGTCGTGCCAGTCGCAGCTTTTGGGATGCTGTCACAAGCCGTGTTGCTAGATCCTGCAAGTCCACATGAGGAAGTACCACAAAGAAGCGCGAAGCGAGAAGTACGAAGCGACACGCAGCGTCCGCATCGCGCAGCGTCCGCTGCCGCAGGTGGTTTGGCCCAGGCTTGCCGAGACCTGATCCAAGTCCGCTCGAAGGCCGGAAGAGCCGAGTTCTCTACCCCCAGAAACACCCCTAGCCTAGCGGCCTGTTGCTGCGAGTCCTCTACATTTTCGTGCCTCAGAATCCGGCTGCTCGCCGCGGCCGCAGGTGTCTCGTGTGGAGGCCGTCACCCAGGCCGCGATTCTAAAAAGTGCGTGTGTTGTAGCGAGAACAGCTTTGCGGCAAGGTGCGAAAGGGCAGTTGTGGCCGGCGCCATTCTGGCCGGCATGCCTGTATGGAATCCGTTTGCCACGCAGGTGGAACGAGCAGAACTGGTGGCAGCTTGCTCGCAGCAGCTGGACCGGCTGACTCGGTCTCGTGAGGCCCACAAGCTGTTGAGGTCTCGATGCCTTTGAGTTTCGATCCGTTGCGGGAACTGACACTCTGGCCTGGCCCTGGAGCTACAGATCTCGCGAGTGGCGCCGAGTTGCCCGGTCTGCCTGAAACACCGATCCTGCTGCAGGGCAAGACTGCGGCACGTTTGCATCGCGTCCGGGAAGTAGCCGAGGTGCCTTTGCGGTCAGCTGATGCTTACTGCTTTGGTAGTACAGTTGTATACAGCATTTGTGTTCAAATGTGCCGCGATAGCATTATGTGCGGTACTGCGACATGACTACCCGTAAATTCGCAGTATCGCAGACCCTGTTCTCCACGACCTTCAATCGTGTTTACAGCCAAGTCTTGAAATGGCTCGCGGACGAGTTTCCTCAAGAATAGGACATTGAAAACGAATTCTTCAACGGCCACGAGGCACGCGAACGCTTGCAGACGGCTGCCTGTGAGGCGGGCTGCCGCGCGAAGCTGCAGGACAGCCTCAAATTTGGTGCGCATGGCGGCTGGATCGCCAAGATTTGGGGTATTCGTAGTATGGTTTGCGAGAGGTTTGAGCTCGAGGGAGTAGGATTCCAATCCGGAACCGTCAAGAAGCAGGTGTACAGGGGTCTTAGGTTTTTTACCTCGGATATCCCCGGGCCAGAAAACCTTCGAGTTTCCACGAGGGTTCCGGCTTCTGCTCGCGAGTCTTTTCCGAAGAAGAGCGAAGAGCGCAGCTGTGAGATTCAGGATTCACGATGATGAGGTGATACCTTGTTTCGGGGCATCCGAGTCGGGGGCTGCAGATGATCAAAGTCACGGCCACCAAAAGTCAAAAGTCCCCTTGAGAACGGCTGGACTTTTGCAGGACCAGGCAGGCGCCTTTGCAGTGGCATGGAAGGCCCCTTGAGCTTTGCTCTGGGATTCGTGCAAATTTTGGCGGGGAAGTGCAAGGGTTCAAACGTAATGGTCGAGACTGCAAGCTCACACTGCAACGAGTCACACCTTCCAGGCCCTCTTCACTCTGCAGGAGGACCGGACCCTTTCCTTTGCTGCTTCGCTTCGTGCCAGGTGAAGCAAGACTCACAGCTCCGAGCCTTGCAGGCTCGCAGTTTCTGGCGGGCCTATGCCTCGTTTCAGGGGACCCTCTCGGGGGAAGCGGCTGCTGCCTAGCTCTGCTTGGCAACACCCTCTACTCCCCAAGCCCTACACAGCCCCTAACCTTCAAAATCCTCTTTGACTTCGTGTTCAGGAGAGGGCCCGACGATCCTGCCTGACCCTGGAGGCCAAAGGCCTAGACCAGGCATCGATCCGCAAGGAGTCGGAGTTCAAGAAGTGGACAAAGATGTTTTGTGCTCAAATGGTTTGGGGTCTCTGCCACTGTACATACGAGCGATGAAAAGTCGTGCCGGGGAACTCGAGTTCTGAGTTGAGTCGATGCTGTGTTGGGTTTCGTCGAACCGTTCTTGAGATATTTTGGCGCGGGCAGTGTCGACTTCAACGCAGGCGGCTCCCCTACCTCGACCCCCCCCCCCGCTCAAAAAGCCAAAGCTCGAAACAAAGCCTGGCAACACGAACCATAAAAAGTCTTCAACAAATATGAAGAACCCTGAAAACCCCTTTCAGAAAAGAATCCTAAGGCCTAAGGCCCTTAAATCCCCAGCTTGAAACCCTAGAGCCCTAGAGCCCCCTAGAGCCTTGGCTAAGTCAGAGAAGGCGCGGCAGAAGCTCAGCGAAGCCATGGCAGAGGCCGAGCGCCAGGAGCACCTGGTGCCTCAAATCCCCGGCTCCGAAGTCTCCGAAGGCTAAGGTTCCCTAAAGGCTCAAAAAGACGTCCTAAAGTCCTTTAGGGCCCTTGTCTAGAAGCCTTACTACCGTCCCTGAAGGCTACAAAAAGGGATGCTCTGAGGCTTAGGAGGCTCAGGACCCAGAATCAAAAGGAGCAAATCAGGGTTTCGGGGGCTTGCTTTAGAGGGATTGTCGCAGGGATCCCCGCAGTAACCCTTGTAGGGTACGCGCAAATAACCCTCCCAATCAAATTCAAGGTGCCATCCCTAAAATAGTATACTTACCTACAACACTGATAGCTGCAGTATATTTAACACGTCGTCTGATATCACCATCACATAAAGGTAGTTGTACCTATCGCATCAAGATAATTGTAGTATGATCTATTCCCAGACCTGTTCTAACGACTGAAACCCTAGGATTGGTTCGATGATCTGCTTCATTCTGGGTTCTCTTAGGCTTTGCCAGGGTTTTAGCATCATGCGGCTTATTCGAAGCCCCTTGCAGCGATCTGTGGAAGTAGTCCAGGGGAAGCTCTGAACTCCAAGTCACTGTCGTGGATACTCTGAACGCCATCAGTACTGGACCTTTACAGTGTCAGCATGATTGAAGTCTGAATGCGTGTATTACGTTTAGCTTCCTGCGGACGCGACGTGCAAGGAGCAAGCCGATGCTTCTGAGAGATTATGGCAGCAGGCCAGAGAAGTGTCGCTTTCCGACAAGAGCAGAGACTCAAAAGCACTAAAGCCGTATTGCACTCCTAGACTCGAAAGCCCGCTCCCAAACTTCCACATCAAATTGGGCCCAGTGCCGTGCGTTCAATGCTCGGAAAGCTCTGGATTCGTGCTATGACCGCCGTCGCAGGGCATGGCGAGGATGCCCAGCGCAGTTCTGGAGGTTGGGGCCTTGACTCGGTCTGGAGCATGGGGCTTTGGGCGCCGCATTGATATCTAGAGTGACGCCGCCAGTGCTTGAGTTGAGTAGGACTACCGGACTACCGTCGTGACTCCATTACTTTGGGAGGTTTCAGTTGCACTTGCCATGACAGTGCTGCGTCTTTCCTGAAGCGACTGTGGCGCGACAAACATACATGCATGCTGCATGGTATCGGTATCATTGGTTAGTGCTGGTCTCAGCCTCTGCGGACCATTGCAGAGAGTGCTCCTTCCGTCATCGTTCTTGCTGGCTGTTGGATGGCTATGACGAGTGTTGTGGCGAAGAAGAGTATGCTGCTCCTGCTGATCGTGATGTCGTTAGTGTTAGTGTTAGTTGTTGCTGTCAGTGGGGTCATCCTCATCGTCGTCGAAGATAGAAACCCGGAAGTGACACCAAGGAAACTTCGCGGACGAAGGCACAGGACGACCTCCGCGGCGCCGTGGAGGAGGCCGAGGTCCTGTGCAAACTGGAGGCCGGTCCGGTTCTCTGCGCGGATCGGGGGTCGCCTCCCGGGATCGCGAACTTCGGCATGTGGCCATGTTGTGGCCTTTGGGCGACTCTGACTTTGGGG
>BGNK01003491.1:0-19599 GCA_003297005.1 Symbiodinium sp. clade A Y106 | reverse complement strand
GGGGGAAGGATTTCGGAAGGGTTGGCAGGGGATGTTTTCTGCCCGAAGCCCGACAGCCCCACACGGCGATTCCAAGCGAGGCGGCCGCAGCGGATCGCGCGGAAGACGGGCCGAACGAGGCTGAGGAGGCCAACGGATTCCTTGGGCTACCAGGTTTTCTGGTGATGTTTGGGTTTGGGTGCTGTGATGGCTGTGATGCTATATGCCGCAAGTAAAACGAGCTGCAGCTCAACCCAAACCCAAGCCAACCCCTCTCGCACAAAAGGCAGCTGTTGCCATGCTACCTCCGCCCCGTGTCGTCACCGAGCGCACTGAACCCTATTGCCCGAGAGCCCTTGAGCACGGATTTCCTGAACTGAGCTGAAAGCTGAAACGGCTGAAACTGAAGTGCCTGGCCAGCAAGTTGGAAGGTCTTCACCACCATACTTCAACGCGCTTTGAAGGAGACTGGTCACTGGGTTTCAATTTCGGAGGTCGTGTGGTCCAGGATGCTCCAGCTTCATACATGGTCCGGTGAAGCTGCCATTCCGCAGGAGCAGCGGACCAAGGACCGGGCTGCGCACACGTGACACGAGACACGTGCGAGATGCACTCAGGCTCGAAGCAAAGCGTGACGAGCATGGCTGGAGTAGACAGCCTTGTGAACCCCCGCCCGCGAGTCCGCGAGCCTGAATCCCAGATCTATCGCGGCCTGCAGAAACCCTTGCAGGATCTGGACGAGTTGGAGACACCCTCGCAGGCGCGACTTTGCAGTGCACTTTCCAGGTGGTAGAAGTCTTGGCGAAAAGCGAGCGGTGAGAGTGCGTTGAGAGTTCGGCGTTCCGATGCTTCGAGCTTGCAGGCCGCTCGGTCTTCACCTGGCGGCATGTGGGCTTCGCACCCGGCTCAGACGTTTCGCAGAGGCCTTCTGCCGTGGTTGCATAGCTGGGCGCTGTGGGTCAGTTTTGTGCAGACTTGGGATGGAGGATTCTTGCGAAGGAGTAACTTCATCCCTTTGCCGAGCAGCCTTGGGCTGAAGAGGCGCTCGCCCCAACCGCGTGAGTGTCTTCATTTCCTCGAGGCTGGGACGAGACGCCGGCAGCCCGGGCCTTGGCGGAGGCTTGGTGTCGCCCAAGGGCGTCGTTCTGCACCAGGGTGTGGGGCGGAAGTTGTTCCGGAATTGATCAAGCCACCAGGAACTGAGAATGAGAGTAGCAAGAAGCCGAGAAGCCGGTACAGCAAGCAAGCCTTCAGCCTTCTTAAGCAATCAACAGCATCATCATAGTCCATCGCCAAACCCGTCATCTCCATGTCCCACGCATGAACCGTTTTCGAAACCAAGGTCGCTTGGAGAATTGCTCCGAGGGCTGATCTCCGCTTTGCTGCCAAGATGAGCAGTGGGGTTAGCCTCGGGTCTCCGGGCTGAAAGCTGAAAGAGTGAGAGTAGCAATTTGACACCTTCACGGTTTGAGAACTTCAGGGTTTCCTAGTGCCTTGAGCATCTGCAGAGATCATAGCTCAGCTTGGCAGAAAGGCATGACTATCTCGGCAAAGGCCGAGAGCCAGACATTTCCAGACGTTGAAACCGATGGTCGGCCGCGTGCTGAAGCAGAGGCCTTCCTTGTGCCTGCGTAGTAAAATGCCACGCGCAAGGCATGCTTGCATGTGCCTGAAGAAGGGCAGCCCCGTCGCGAAGGAAAGACCCTGCAGTGTGCAGATGATGTGTTCTCGGTTCGGTTCGCGTTGCGTTCCGGCATGAGAGCAGGTTGACCCAGGTTTCCTGTTCAAGGCTTCGACCATTGCATCAACATTAGCAACACCCAAAAAAGCCTAGTGCCAAGCGAAGGCGAGGCGTCTTGTACGTCATGCGTCCAGCTGCGCTCACCTGCAACCACCGGCATTGCCTTGCCCATACTGCCCAAGGGAGGATTTGTAGGCATGGCCTGGGAGCAAATGGCAAGTAGACAACAGAACAAACCGGTTTATGCATCAGTGCTTTGGAGCTAGCCATAGCTGCCCTTTCAGCAACTGCAGACGCTATAGCACATTACCATGCTTCTGCTACAGTTTATCATGTCGACCGCTGGAAGATGACCCGGTCGAATATCTGGGATATACGGGACATGCGATGCGGTCGCTTCCTCGACGTTCCCGTTTTGCAGCGTTCTTGCCCCCAGAATTGGGAACTTACCTTACGACTTCCTTCCACCTAGGTCCGGTGATGACTGCGTGGGCTTCCCAGCTCCTGCGACATGCAGCCGCAGAACTCTTCTGACGTCGCAACGTGCGCTTCGCTGCGACAGTCTCCCTTCCTTGCTCCCTCATCCCCGGAAGACGTGTTGAAAGTTGTGCGGTCTCCACCTTGGCAGAGGCAGGGCAGCCCAAGTTCGCACATGGCGTCTCGAGGTCGCCAAGAAAGTCCATTGTGCCGCCGCCACCAATAGGCCTGGAATGGGGGGAAGCCCAGGAAGCCCAGACCCAAGTTTTCCAGCCCAAGCCTATGCCCTGCCAGGCTCGCCGCGCCTTGCCCGAGGCAGCATCGCAACGAAGGACGCTGGAGGCGCTCGCCTGGCATCAACGGCGCATACCCTTTTCTGAAAAAGCACTACTTACGCCACAGAGAAGAAGACTCTCAGTTGCAGAGCTTGCGTAGGTCAGGATTTCGCAGGCAAACGTTGGAGCTAGGCTCGATGTTAAGATGGTCCGAGCCAGAAACTTCCCACAGCGATCGGGGTTTGGCGTCCGGCTCTGTTACTCAGAGCAGCTGCCCCTTTCCTGCGCAATCTTGCGCTCTAGGCCAGGCACAATCGAAGAAAGCCTGTTGTTGCAACGATGCTTCTCGGCTGCTGATAGGTGCTCGACTCTCCGCTATCGGCCGAATGGCCCTGCGGGACAAGCCGCTGGGGTCTTACTGTACTGCTTTGACATGTCGGAAGTGCGTTGCCCCCGCACCTAAACAAGAACAGGAACCAGGAGCACCGATGCATGCACGTTCATAGAAGTCATAGAAGAAGAAGATCCATAAAAACCAATTGACAGCTGTGTAGCCCAAGGAGCCAACAGCAGCACTCAGCTGCCCTCTACGGCCGCACCGGGCTTGTCTTGCTGCTGCGGAATAGTCCTTCAGTGAATCCCAAGCAGCGGCTCCCTGTAAGATCCTGATGTGCTTCTTGGGATGCTGCAGTTATTTGTTCAGGTCCATAGTCGGAAACTGCCGTCGCAGCTTCCCCTCGTCTCAATCCGTTTGCTTGCATTGGTTTGCTTCGGAAGCAGTCGGTGAAGTTGCTTAGGAGATCGGGCTTTGGGCAGCTTCTTTGCACAGGGAGGAGTAGAACCGTTGAGAACGCTCATCATCTGCAAAGTCCAAAGGGTTTCGATCGCCACCAAGTCTGCCATCGAAGATCCAATTTGCCATTTTGCGCCAGGTGGTGGGCGGCTTTGGCCACGGTACGCAGAACAGGTGCCGGGATATTCTCTCTTAATCCCTGTTGTTACACAGGTGAACAGTCGCACATCATGTTTTTCTCTCGACCTCCACAGCGTCCGAGCCCGACCTCACAGAGCGACCTCAGGTGTGCGAGCGGCCGCCTTTGGCTCCTCGCAAGGACGGATCTCACAAGTTGGCGTCGGCACGTAGGAGGTGGAAGATGGGATGTTGATGGAGTTTGGGAGTTTCGGGCAAGTTCGGTTCCACGGCCGGGCCTGGTCGGTTTGCTGGCTTTGCAAAAGCCGGGCCCCAAATCTCCAGCCTTGCAACGCGAGAGGAGGGCTCGCGCACCCTGGAAACCTCTCCTTGCAGCCGACCGCAGAGTGCCCGAGGCGGTCCCGGGCCGTCTGGGAAAGGGGGCCTTACAAATCAAGCTGGATCCTAGAGTCTACAAGGGGGCTCGGCGGGGGTCGAGGGCGTATCCTACCCAACAGGCATCCCGGGCGCCACGACGCGCTCGACGTCGGCACCCAGGCCTTCGACGGCTGCAGTTGATGCGACGCTTCTCGGGGATTTGTCTTCGGACTCCTTTGCCCGGCAGGTGCCCCGCCCTGGGACAGCGCGGCGCTTCGCTGCCCAGAGAAGGGCCGGCAACTCACCCAGGCGGGCAAAGGTCGGCGCTCCCATGGCGGGTTCTCCGCATCTGCGAAGGGTGTTCAGAGTTCAGGCTGCTCCAGGCCGCGGGGCCCGGGGCTCCCTCCCAGTCTCGTTTGACATAGAATAGAGGCACGAGGAGCCCAGCCCCCCCATTGAGCTCCGTGACCTCAATGACAACATTCGGTGCAGCGAGTGGCCAGCCATCTTGGTCTGTGTTGGGTTCTGGGAAGGACCCCCGCCGTGGGCGGTTGCGGGTCCTTGCAGCTTGCATTTACAGCGTTCCAGTAGAGTACTTTGCTCAGGCAGCCTAGGTCCATATTATGCCAGACCATTGCAAGGGCAGCCTTCATTGGATAGCGCTACTGCATGAAGTGCCGTCAGGCATTTTGCCAGCTCAAGTCCTGTACATTTACATGCTACACAAGACTACCTAACACCTGAACCCGTTCTCTGTTTTCGCCCTGCATGCCAAAACTGAATCAAAACTGTGAAAGGGGAAGCTGATGAAACTCTTTTTAATGACAAGCGGGTTGCTTCCCCGAAGGCTGATGCCGCCAAAATCCCTAGTTCGCACCTTTCCAGGTCCCAGCGACCGTGGTCCGCCACAGAGGGCAGGTGGAAAGCACAGAACAGGGACCAGTTGTTTGGGCCCCGCACAGCCCCGGCAGTACAAGTCAGACAGTCATAGGTTGCCCGCACATTAAAGTCCCTCGCAGCCGTTGACGGCTTGTGCACAAGTGAAAAGCAGTCGCAACCCCTTTTGTGAGTCTTTGGGTGTAGCAGTTGCAGCCTCTGGCGAACAAGCTCGCATCCTTGGTGATGCCAGCTGCCCCGTCACAGCCCCCAGCATTCTGCCATTGTGTCGAATCTTTCCCAAACCGAACTCCATGAAAACCTGATGTCTCGACGAACAAAATTGCCCCGGAGCAACTCAGCCCTGCCAGCTTCATCCCTCGACTGCTCGGCCTACGACGTGCGTGCCGGTGGCGTGGTCGCAACGGAGGAGCAAATGCCCGGCTGGAGGAAGCTTCAGAGGTTCCGGGAGGAGATTCAATCTCATACTTCAGCCGAGGCCGCTTTTGCAGTCGTAAGAGATTCCATGAACAGCTGAAGGCCGTGCCGGCAAAAGGTCCAGCCCCAAATCCATCACAACAACCATGAGCGTGCTGTGTTGTGACCACGTCCCGCCGCCATGCATCGCAAGGTATCCCGCCGATGCAAAGCACCGTTCTCAGCGGATGGTCTCTTGAAAAAAAGGACGTGTCAAGCTTAGCGGGATCTGTCTTCGACCTCCCTCCCTCCAGTCCCCCATGCTATGGCCATTTGTGTGCAAAAGCGGTTCCTCTAACCTGCGCACAAATGTATGCATGCGTCCATAACCTTCGCAATGCACGACACGATGCAGGACGTTCTCTGGTACAGGGGCACACGGGATTGATGCGTGTATCGGGGTTTCCCTGGACTTTCTGCACCGAAGGTCGCGCGGCAATCGCGAGAACCATCCTCGGCCCAGGCGCAACGGCTCCGGCTCAAGGACTCAAGGATTCAGGCTCGAGCCCTTGTCGCCAGGCGGCGCCACGGCCCTACAAGAAGATCTGGGTTACAAGAGAACCGAAATCCATGCCCGGGACCGAGAGACCATGCTTTGAGTTGCCCAGTGCCCAGAGATACAAAGGGAGACTTGCCACTTGGGCTTGTCGTCATCACTGTAGTACGCATTTGAGATGTTTGTAGGGCATGGCATAGAAGGGGCTTTCTGCTTTCTGTTTCACGGACAACTTGTTCCAGGTGTTCACAGTCACCGTGGCCGCGACTGTGGAGCAAAACGTGATGAGATTGTAAGTCCTGGCCTACACGTTGAGCCACGAAACAGCGCATCCCAATCGACCAGTCCGGCGTGCCCCGTTTCCGAGCCCCTCTCAAGCTTTCGAGAGACACCAGGTTCCGCCTGGCCACTCGCTGGCGCAGACGGCCGAGGGCCGAGAACATCGACCCCCCATGCATTTGTAGGGTAGGGCCCTAGGGACCCCCAGGGACTTAGGGGGTCTTTGGTCTTTTGTTCTCTAGACTTTCGCCTGCAGAGAACCGGATTTCTGGTTAGAGGCTAAAACTTCAGTTGGCGAAGCCTGGACCCGATTTCTCCAAAGGCTAGGGCTCGGATTGATGTCCCTCACCCCACAGCATCCCAGCAAAAGGATGCAGATGCAGCGCAGCCGTGCAATGTCTACTCTCGAATGTCCAGTGTCCCGGAACTTCGCCGAATCGAAACCCCGTCCCCGTCCCCAACAAATAACGTACTGGTAGCTGCCCGATCTGCGAGGGTTCTGCGTTCTGCGCTACCACGAGGAAGCTTCAGGTGTCCGAGACAGGTCTCGTCGCATTGTTACAACTCTTGACTGCATGCGCAAGGGGCGGGATGATGAGTGTGCCACAAAGTCTCTTGCCTACGGCTGCGGTTCCTAGCATGTCGTCTTTCACGCACTGGAGATACTAGTTACTAGCGCCATCTCGACGGTGTCGAACCCTCACTTAGACTTGGCCTTCTCTCGTACCTTGAGACCTTGACATTGAGGTGGAGAACCTCCTCCAGGGCCTGGCCCAGGCCTCTCCGGACGGCGAGGTGCCCAGAACTCCTCGAGCTCCGACGGCTCAAGGCTTTGTGAGAATTGTGGGCTCCAGCGGCCCAGGTCTGCATCGGAAGCCGTCCGTGCAAGGCCGGGTGGAGGGTCTTTGTAGCAAGAGAGAAGTCGTAAGACAATCACCTGTGGTTCTTTGCTTTCTCATGCCTGTGGGCAACAAACGTAGCAAGAAAAGTAGGAGGAGTCAGTGTCATCGATTGGCGAAGTCGGTACAATCACCACAGCAGGCTGGCGTTGCGGAAAGCCTTCTATTCGAAATCCTGTAAGACATCCTGAAACCGTACCAAGCCCGTGGCTGGAAGCTCCGCAACAAACCTGGAGGCACTCAGAGGGTCGGCCTTGTCACCTGGGGTTGGGGACTACGCTGGCAGGCTTCGACGATAGCTAGGCTCCAAAATCAGGCTTAAAACGGGCTAAGAAAGGTGCCTGCTGCGAGGATCTTTGAGCGAAGGGATGGGCGGCCGCAGCACAATGTGGCGGGGCACGTTCGGCTTGGGCGTTCCTTGCCGGACAGGTTCCCTCCAGCGCGATTATAGCGTGCCGACCATGGTCGACGAAGTCGCAAGGGCCTCGATAGCCAAACCCAAAGCCTGCAGGCCCTAGACGGCCCTAAGCCGCCCTAAGTCCCGTCCCTCAGGTGCTCTACTCCGAGCCGGAAGACGACGACGAGCGACCAGGCCAAGCTTGAAAGCAGAGGGCTTTTCGGCTTTTCCTCATCTTCGAGTTCCGGGGGCCGGGGGCTGCCTGTCGAGGCCTCGGCTCCGTGCAGCCGCGGGGGCGCGCGGAGGCGGCTCTGAGAAGTCTAGGAAAAGAGGCCAAGCCTGGGCTCTGAGGCACGTAGCCGCCGTAGCCGTGTAGCCTCAGCACCAGGCAAGTGGACGCTCAGGTTTAACACGATCCCAATGCCGCAGGTCATGCAGCAGTGGCTTCGCCCAGATTCCATTCAGGCACATGGGAGATGCAAAGGCAGCATTGCAGACGTTTCCAGCAGGCTGTGATTTGCATACTTAGACTTAGGCCTTCTCTGGGTCCAATGATCCAATGCCTCGATACCCCTACTCTACTCCTTGTCCCAATGTGAGGTCGCAGAAAAAGAGGGCCAGCGTCGAAATCCTCCCAAAGCCTTGTTGCCCTCAATCCCCGCCCGAGTTGATCATTGAAGACCCCAAACATCCCCGAAACCCGACATCCCGCGCAGCCGCGGGACCTCCCGACGTGGTGCTCAAAGCAGGCCGCCCGGTGCCGCGGCGAGCGCCGCGAAGAGCGGCGGAGCGAAGCGCCCAGGCGCCCTGGGCGCCCCCCGAGCGCCAAAAACGAGCACCACTTGGAAGTGGGAAGAATTTGCCTGTTGTGTTTCGTGTGTTTCAAGTTTCGTGTTTCGCGTGTGTAAAAGTTGCTGTTTGCTGTGCGTGCCTGATGCCAGTGACTAGTGCACGCGCGTCATGCGCTTGATTGAGAATGCAGCAATGCAGCCGTTTGCAAGTGCATAGCCGCTCGGATTTCACATGGAGTTGTGCTCCAGCTTTACTGTAAGGTTTCGGCACCCTTGTACTGCTGCTGTATTGGTTTGAGAAGGGGTAAGTTTGTGTAGACCCTGCGACCCACCTCTGCCCTCTGCCCGAACACTCCAGGCAGAAGCCCCTGGCGCTCCGCGGTGCTGCCCAGGCCATGCTCCAGCTATCTCGGGGTCGTTGGAAACGTTGGACATGGATAACCTGTGCTGTTCGTGGTTTTGATTGGTGCTTAACTTATACCTTGCTCGCTGTTACATTATGCGCGACATCATGTTCGCTCGTAGAAAATTGTGTTTTGACAGTGCGGTCTGAATGAAACACAAGGAGCGAAAGAAGCAAATATGAATGTCGGGCCTTCGCGAAATTCGGATCACTTCCTGCTGCTTAGGGCCTCTCTCCTCCTGACAGGCACCCGAGGCGGCCGCAGAGCTGGACTGGGGCTCTTTGCTGGGGGCCCTGTCCTTCAGGATTCGAAGAGTTGGGCTTGCTTTTGGGATCGTGATGTAGGGAGGGTGGCAAGGTGTTCCAGATTGTGTCACGTTAGGATAATAATATATGTATGCTTGATGCTTTGGATCTTGCAACCTTCGCCCATGATCCTTGCGTCTTCGCCCAGTTGTGAGCCCTGAACCTTTGTCCTGACATCCCAAGTTGCATCCCAAGTTTTTTTGTGGGTATTGGCATCGACTACAGTACCTGCTGCACTGTTGGCTGCCCTCTCGCTCACCTGTGCAGCCTGTGAGGTCAGACAACTCGCGCCAGGCCATCAAGCAATGGGTGACAGGCAGGGGAGGGAGCGTGGAGAAGTCAGTGCTGCAATCGGTGGAGGGTGGAAACGTGCCAGCGTTTCTTGACGAAGCGAAGCATCTCTGAAGCGAAGATTGCTCACGAAAGGCCAGCTGGGAGGCCGGCATTGCATGCTGGTTTTGGAGCAAGGCCTGCCGGTGCCCGGTTTTTCTACATCTGCTACTAGTATGTGCTTTTGCTAGCAGTCTGATCAGGTCTTAGAAAATTTTCATATGTTCGGTGTATGTTGCCATCAAAACGTAACCTGGTTCAGGCTCGTGTCCATTCCGTTTCTTTAATATAAGGACGGCAAAGCCTTCATTGTTACAAGAAGCCTGTATGGGATGCCAAATCAAAACACCAGGTTGCGCAGAGACGCTGCTGCTTCCATCGGCATCAGAGACGCTCGCCACGTCCGGCACTTATGCGGCATGCGGATTGGTCCTGGTAGGATCCCGAAACACTGTCTACAACGGTATGCGATGCTAGCCCGCTACACGTTCGAGGGTCTGGGGATTATATAGTTTAGTCCGCGGGCTCTGCTCAGGTCCGACCTCCGGGGAGGTGCGGTGCTGAACGTGCTCTCGGGGCTCTTCGCCGAGGCGTGGAGGGTGCATAGCTTCTCTTTTGAAGAGGGAAGCTTCGCCGAACAGGCCGCAAGGTGCGAGCGTGTAAAGACAGGGAAAAAGAGGAAGAAGAACGAGAAGACCGCCGGTCTGTCCCTGTTTCTCAGGGCGGCCTGCTGAACCCCAGCTCCGGCAGCGGCCTCTTCCAGGCGACGCAGCTTCAGATGTTGATGCCCCTCGTTCGTGTGGTCTTGCGGGCGGGGGGTTGCAATTATCCAACGTGCGCACCATCCAAGCATGCGGAGCTCCTTTGCCAGCTCCGAAAAGCCCGATAGTCAATAGTCCAAGAGCTCATCGCTTAAGCCATCAAGCAGCAGCCGAGCCGCGTAGCCGCGGAGTCCTCGTCCTCTGCAGGCCGTCTTCTCCAAGCATCCCCTGCAGGCCGGGAGGGGAGGGGGCCCCGCTCGTTCCACCGAGTCAGCTCTGGCTCTGCTTTCGGATTCCCAGCCCAGGTCCTCGAAGAGGCTCTGGAGCAATGCCTGCTGGAAATCAGCTGCGGCCTTGGCAGGTCCTCCATCACCATCGCGACTTTCCTCATCCCCTCATGAGCACCACCGACTGCTCTCGTCCCATGTTCCTCATCGCGACTTTCCTCATTTTTCAGAGAGCTGCCCAGGCGACCCGCGAGTGGAGCGCGTGGCGGACCTCTCACCGGACCAGGCGAGCTGTCGCGCAGACGCAGACGTCTCTGCTGGGAGCTCTCGTTCGGAAGCTTTTGCATGGCAAGAAGCAGCTGCAAAGAGTTTCCGATCATTCAAACTGGGAGGGCTCTGAGGTCTCTGCGGGGTGTCGGTGCACTGTTTTTTGTGGCCCATGCCGACCTCTGTAGACCATCTGCATAGAATCCTTTGGCTCCACTTCCACGCCCGGTTGCAGGTGAACCTCGCCTTGAAGCAAATGTCGATGAAGGCGGCCGCCCCAGCGACCCGGGCTACAGCACTTCGCCGAGATCGGCTTCTCACCAGGGAGCGTCATCGTTTTGAGTTTAGGGCTCACTTATTGTCTAGCAAGCTGCCAGCAACCTTCCAAGTCAGGTTTGTTGTTGTTACTGCGCTTTTGCACCGCTTCCCCTCAAGGCTCAATTCGCCAGCTGCACGGCACCAGGCCAGTTGGGGCGTACTTTGGTACACCAAAAAGGACTCCGAGAGCACGTCAAGATTCCCACACCTCCCTCGCCCGATTGTAGGTGTCTCGGCCTTTGTTATGTCCTGGTGGATCGATGTCATGATTTGCCTACAGATAGCATATAGTGAGGTGAAGGAGGAATTGGCACATTTCGTATTTTTGCTGAACACAAAGCCATGCCCTTGAATAGCAAGTTTGCTCAAGCTCCTTCCCTTCCTAAATGCAGAGCACGAATGAGCAGGTGCGGATGCGGCTGCGCTCTCCGCTTCCAGCGACGAATGCACTAAAGTTCAGGCTCCCCGACATGATTGCAGAACGCTTTCATGCCCATCTCAATCCTAGCATGTGTGGGCCGTCCCCTGCTCAGACTCTGGATTCATGTGGATGCCAAGTTCCATCCTCGGAGCCTAAATTAAATGTCAACCTAATTCAGGCGGGTGCATTTCTCTTCTAGCCGCTAGCCGCCCCCCCCCCCTCAATGTCGATGCCCAGTTAGCTCTTGGACCGAAGGTCTTCGCTGCAGGCACAGCAGCACAAGGCAGAAGACATCAGGACAGCTGTTGAAACTGTAGGGGTTGCAGAAGGAGTGCCTCAGCGCAACACCGCCATAGCAACCAAAGGCATGTACCAAAAACATTCGAACTCCTACTTGGAGCAGCTACACAGCACGAATCTGCTGGAATTTAGCGGAAAACATCTAAAGCACCGAAGTCAAACCGAGTAAGACCTGAACCCTAGCCTTAGCTTGCAAGCCCTCAGCCCAAAACCAGATCCGCAGATCCTCCTAAACCATTGCGCCGCACTACGTCAACCATGCGGTTAGCCCCATTGTGTGTTGTTTTTTCAAGTCAATGGCGCTATGGCCGCCTCTACGCTCCTCGGCCCCGCCGACTCTGCCTTAGCCCCAGCATCAAATCACGGCGCACGCTTGCCTTGCCGCTTGCCAGTGCAGTGTCAGAGGCTTTGACTTGCCTCGTCACTTGTCGTCATGGCCTGCGCTTGCAATGCCAGAGCTGCACACCGGCTGCAGTTCAGCACGCATTCGACCGCTGGTGGTATGGATCTGTTCAGATCGGGTTCTCCGCATTTGGGGAAGTGGCTCTCCTAGACACACTCTGCGTCCCTGCATGCTCAGGCAACCAAAAGCGAGGCGGCGGCGGCGCCTGCTTGTGGACGCGCCCGGGTGCACCGGCACGAGAATCTGTCGGTCTTCCGGGTGCTTCTTTTTGAATCCCTAAATCGATTCCGAAGGCCTGAAGTGCCAGAAGCCCGGAGTGCTTTGTGCCGTGGATCTTTGGTGCCAGGCCCTGGCCGTGCTCCACGAGGCTCTCAGTGCCCAGGCCGGCCGGGGTGCGCCGCAGGACTCAAAGCAGGAGGGGCCTTGATGAAAATGTGAATAAAAGAAGAGGACCCAGCAGAGCTTGAAAAACTCAACTCGAAACCCAAGACGAAGAAGCTCCAAAACACTCCTCGAGAGAGATTGCGGCAGGCGCCCGCTGCTGGCACCGGCCGAAGCCTCGAGTTGTCTTCGCTAAACACGGCTCGACATGCTTCGGATTGGAAAACTCGTACAGCTTGAAAGCTATAGAAATCCCCAACATCTAGGAAACCTGCTTTGCTCTCTGAGGCCACCCCTGGGTCTGCGAGTTCCTGGCCTGGCAGCTGGAGGATGCGCTCTCCGAGGACGGAATCCTTGGCACTTCCCGGCGCCGGTCGGGGGAGTGCTGTGGTCCCGGGCCCTGAAAAATCAAAGTCAGCTTGGCGAATAAAATACCTTGGAATTTCAAGTTGCGATGCAGCGATGCCGCCATCGTTTGTCTCGGGTGCAGGAAGTCAAGCTCACAGGCGTCGCTGGCGCAACGGAAGGCATCCCCGCATTCGCAGGCGAGTCGGTAAGACCGACTATTGTGGTCCTCCTTGCTCCGCACGGATCCAAAATCAAATCAAAAAGCTGGGTTAGCTCCCTTGACATTTCAAACCTGATGTACACTATTATAACATCAGGTTTGAGACCTTCTTGCCTCCAAGTCTGGGTTCTACCTCGCCTTGGCAGGACCTGGCCCCATGCAGAGCGGCAAAGACATCGCCCGGACCTCGCCTTTGGCGCGTTTACTCGCCTTCGACTCTACGCGCTCTTCACAGCCCCAACCACGTCCACAGCCATCGAGTCTACGGCAGCCCCCAACCTGCTGAGGCCTCGCCCGAGCAGCGCAGCTACCGTCCCAGGGCCCAGAGCTGCCAGGGAC
This sequence comes from Symbiodinium sp. clade A Y106, assembly GCA_003297005.1. NCBI lineage: Eukaryota > Dinophyceae > Suessiales > Symbiodiniaceae > Symbiodinium > Symbiodinium sp. clade A. The sequence continues at coordinate 6,600 of BGNK01003491.1, read as the reverse complement.
AAGAGGATTTTTTAAAGGGGTTTCTTGGAGAGCTTAAAGGCTTAGGGCTGTCTGAGCCGTTTTGTGCTGCTTTGCAGGCTTGTCCCGGTTAGCTGTCGATCAGGGCTCAGGGCATCGGTGTGGCCAACTTACAGTAAAGTATATGGCCTTGGGCTTCTTTTTGAGAGAGATGACGGAGCAAGTCCCGTGCCAATACTTAGGCCTAAGTTGCAGGTTTTGAGAGGAAGGGAGTCTGAGTGCGGGAGTGAGTGTTTGGGTGATTGTCCTAGCAAGATTGGTGCCATCATGATTTTTATGCAAGTTGCCTCCTTACGACCCAATATGGGAGCTTTTAGTTTTGGCCTGCGTCCAGGTGCCCGCCTCCGACGTCTGCTTCAGGGCCTCCGGCTGGAGGAGCTGCCCTCCCACGTGTACCGCCTTCTTGGAGACTCCAAGGCTCTTTACTTGGGGCCTTGGGGCTTCGAGCGCAGGCAAACCGGCCCCTGGTGGCAAAGCTCTTCGAAGGCAAGCGGGCGCCCAAGTCCAAGTCGGACTCGGACTCTCCTTGTGAGAGCGAAATGTGCGAGCCGCCGAGGCTCAGCCCGCAGGAGTTTCTCTCTGCAGAAGAGGGAGGGGTCTGGGCCCCGAAGACCCGGGTCTCTCGGCCGCAGCATCGCTTGCAAGACTGGCCGCCGAGCCGAGGCGCTCCTCCCTGCCGAGATGCGGGAGCGCCGCAGGCAGCTTGAGGACTCCGGGGGCTCGTGGGAAGCAAGAGCTGCTCGGCAGCTTTCAGGCTGGCAGGGTAGAAACAGCCAGGAGGAAGCTGCGGAGCGCGCCGCTGCCGAGGCCGGTTGTGCTCAGACACTGCTTCCTTTTCTCTTGTACAGAGTTGAGACGCGACCAGAATCAGAATCCTGCTTGACCGGACGAAATCCACGAACGGAGTCGAGGGTTCACCACGCGCTTCCGCTTGGGGTTCCAGACTTTCAGGGCTCAGCTTCGCGAATTGCACCTCACTTCACCCGGGGGCATGCCCGCATAAATCTCAACAGCTTGAAAGCTTCTAAAGCCTGCTTTAGTCTTTAGTCAGTCTCGATGCAGCGGTGGGCTCTGTGTGCTGAGGCTCGTGCTGTTCGGGCAGCAAGTGCCCTGCCTTTCTTCAGCGAGAAGATTCAATGCCAGGCCAGGCCTCAAACCCCTGTGTAAGCAAAATGCATTTTCCAGTCCAACGAATGCATAGGGAGACTACACAGATTCGGTTTCTGTCCTTAAACTCCGGACCTGCAAGCTCTCCCACGGCGAGTGGATTACACATGTCTCGATCTGCATGCCCGCAACAGCATCATGCAAGTGCAAGTTTGCCATACATGCGTCCCAACTTCGAGCTGTACCCCAAGACATGGGGATAAGAGAAATCGCTCCGAAAAGCACAGCCGCGCAGGGCTGCAGCAACTGGGGCGTGCGCTACGACCGCATCCCCCATGCTTGCTGCCCAGCTCATGCTGACATCTTCGCGACTCTTAGATTTTCTCCAGCTCCGCTTTGCTATTGTCCCACCAGTAACACTCGGATGCCTGGGTTTCCGATAATTCAACGCGTGGCGGCAAAGCACCAAGTTCGGTTCGATGGGTTCGGCACGTGAGGCTCGACTGGGTGAACTGAAGGCTTGTTAGCACCCACGCATACCCACGCTACCCTTCCCAAACTACCTCGAGACCGTGAGATCCAACAGCCTGACCTGCAAATTCCGGAAGCTCCGATCGACTTTGAGGCATATTGGCAGAGGAGCCTCGTCAGATCACCCATGCCTTAGGCCTTAAGCCAGGGGCGCCCAACAGATCAACTTTTGAGAAGCAGAAAGGTCGGCGGACACCACAAGCTGGGCAAGACTGCGGGGCTGGGCGGCACGGACTACGTGGGCCTCCCGGGCGTTCCAATGCCAGCGGTTCTGCGATGGGGTGCATCATCATAGTGCCGTAGAGAGGACGACCATGCTGCTACTGATCTGCTTATGAAGAAGACTGCTGAATGAATTAATTATCCTGCTCCGTGCTTTCTGACCGACATGTTCTCCGCATTGCACAACGCAGGGCTGGTTCAGCATAGCCAGATCACTGAAAGCTTCGAAGGCTGTTAGAATCGCACCCGACCAACTCCCATGTGGCACTCCAGGCTCGCCTGGTCGTGCAGTGCGAGAAGTGTGGCCTGAGCTGGCGGACCGACGAGCCGCCCTGAAGGATTCCCGCGACCAGCCCTTCTGTAGCCTTCCGTGGTAGATACTGTATGTATGCATGTCTGTCTGTTGAATGCACGCATTCATGTAACAAAACGTAACGTAATGTAACGTGTGGTGTCTTGTATTCTGTTGTATTATACTGTATTGGATTGTGCCTACATGTGCACAGTACGTGCGACCTTGTGGCAGAGTGTACCCGGCCGCTGCGGCGCATGTCCAAAACGGACCTGTTTGCCGTGTCTGCAGCACCCAGCCTTCAAATCTGCAAAAGGGAGGCCCCTCATTTGCTCAGCTTCTCTTCGCCCTGTACCCCCACCCTCCAACCAGGAAGGCTTTCGTTCTTTCCTCCCTCTTTGGCAGGTTTGGACCGAGCTGGCACGGCTCCACGTAGAGGGATGGCCCTCGCCAGCTCACGCTGGTCGTGCCCACAGCACTCACCACAACCTCGAGTCACTCGAGTTGAGGGCTTTGCTCGGCTGTGCCGAGGCCCCGTCCCAGCACCGGCAACATCGAAGGCCGGGCTCCAAATCTTAGCGGTCATGAAGGAAGGCGGAAGCCGCGTCGCCGAGTGTCTCGACAGGAGCGGCCGGCCGTGGCCGGCCCCAAACCGAACTCCGAGAAGGCCGAGCGCACTCTCTCTTGGGCCCTAGCGGTTAAAGGTCCCCTTCCAGTGGGAACCGAATGGTGGCCACTTGGCCACGGTGCAGCACTAAACCAGGTCAGGAATTGCATGTTTCCCTGTTCGCCCAGAACTATTCGTGCAGGGTAGTTGCGCGAAGTGCGAACCTCTTTCAGGGCGCCTCTTTGAAGCAATGAGCTGTCCAAGAATTTGGGATCCTTGCTCCGAACTGCCGCGACCAGCTCCAGCTGACCTTTGGCAGGTTTTCGGTGATGGCGGAGTTCTTAAAGAGCCTGCAGCTCAAGCACCAGTTTGTTGCTGGGTGTTAGGCAGGGCGGATCGATGGGATCTTCGTCAAAGATTTTGGGGAGACACAGACTTGCCAAGCCTTCGCAGGCTCCTAATGTTCAGCTGTGGCCCAATTTGGGCGAACCTCATGAAATCGAGAAAGTAAAGATGCTGCCGGCGCAAAGCGGGGGGGGCTGGCGCGCATGTGGAATCCGCCAAACCCTGCCCCAAGACAGGTGGAAAGGCCACATTAGTTTTGTCCAATAAAACGCCGGTTGTGCAGCCTTCAAGCCTTGCAGGTCCCCCTCTCAGCTTCGCCGTCCCATTCCGCGTCTGCCAAGGCTTGGAAAAGAGGAAGTCGAGCTCGAGGCACCGTCGGATAGCGGAAGGAGGGAGGATCGCAGTTCGTCGAGCATCTTCAGCCTTGCAAGACGCTTCGGGGCCGGGGGGTGCCGTGGGCGGGGGGGCCGTCTTTTTCCCTGGCCAGGCTGAGTCGCAGCAGATGTCGCTAGAGACCCTGCGTGCCCAGAATCGGCTCATCGAGGAGCCCGGGGCCCCAGAGAAAGACGCATAAAGAACTTCAAGACTCTATCTTCTGCTTTTGGGACCTCTCCAGCCTTGCACACATGCCTGAGGTATGTGATGCGTCTCGTGCGGCAGCGCGACGAGCTGAAGCAGGTCACGAAGATGGCGGAGGCGCAGCGCAGCGCTGCGGCCTTGGAAGCCTCGGCTTTGGCTTTGCGAGGAGCGCGACTCCTACCACATCCTTGGGCTCCATGGCCCCTCTTGCAGCGAGGACGAGGCGAGGCGGCGAGTCGAGGCTCATGAAGCAGTTTCTTAGGCAGGCCTGAGCGGGGCTTCGGGGCTTCTCACGATGGGAGCGGGAAGCCCTCCATCGGAGAAGCCCCTTCGCTTCCTCATTCCGTCTCAGGTGAAAAAGGCCTATCGGAACCTGGCGCGCAAGGAGCACCCGGACAAGGCAAACTAGATGGTTTGGGCGGTTTTCTGCTTTGGCGCTTCGCGGCGATCTGGGTTTGTAGGGGTTTGGGCTTCTCAGCTTCCTCAGGCGGCTTACAGGTCCACTGGCTGCCAAACTTCCCTGAGTCTGAGGTGGCTTCGAAGATTCCAGTCCAAGCCTTCTGGCATCTCCTTGCGACTTGCAGTGCCAGTGCAGCCTGTTTTTTTGGTGCGGCCTGTGCCTTGAGACCCGGAAGGCCGGCATCGGCAACAAGCGGCGCTTCCAGGCTAGAGGGTCTCGGGCGACGTCCTCCGATGGAGGTGGTTCTTGAGTTTTCGGATTGTTCCGCCCGGAGTGTTCAATTTGTGCCGTGACTGTTTCGTTTGGAGCTGCTGCTTGTCCTTTGGCTTTTGTGATGCCTAAATTAATCGCGGCCTTGTTTTGGATCATCGAAGGTGTGAGAGTGAGAGTGCCAAGGGTTCGTCGAGAGACCTGCCTGAAGCCCGGCCTCAGGCGATCCAACAGGCATACTCGTCCATCCTCAAACAGAGGCCGCAGAGGGGGAGCCTGGAAGAACCTTGGATCTCGTCTAGTTCTGATGGGTTTCTTTGGAAATCGGGGCTGTGAGGACGCGCCCTTTGCTTTCAAAGTCGATCTCCGCCGTCTTGTGGACAAATCCCTAGGCCCTAAGCTCGCTGACTGCTGGCCTGCCTGCAGGCAGTTGGGCGGAGCTGCAACGGTCGCGGCAGAGGCTACGGGGAGGTGAAACTTCGGTACTCGACCCTCCGAGGCTTGGAGTTTACTGAGCTAGGGCAGCTAGGCCATGATCCTAAGCAAAACCCCCACGCCAGCAGGGGAGCACAGAGATCGAAACACTGCTGAAAGGAAGAGAATCCACCTCCCGAGGAGGCCTGCGACACCTTCCCGAGTGCGTTTGTGGGCTTGGGCTTAGGCTGAGGGCGTTCTCTTCCTTCGGCGCACTGGTCGGATCTCGCATCCGAAGGTCCGAAGGTGAAGGGACCGCAGCAAGCTCATGAGCGGCAATTCTGCGGTGTCTCGCATCGTGCCTAACAAGATCCTCGCAAAACCCCAGTGAAAGTAGAATGTCCCCGTCTTGCGTTTGCGAGCTTTGAGAGCTGTGGGGGCTCGGCGAGCCAGTGCATGCAGTTTGCAGGTCTTCGGCCCCTCTGCCATTCTCGACGAGTCTTACAGATATGCGCAGGAGGCCTCAGGGCCACAGAGACATCCCAGTTCTGTTCAGCGAGTATGACTTCTGTGCTTCGGCTTACACCCGTTGGAGAGCACGGCTTGAAGTATCGGCTTGAAATTCCCTGTCCACACCTCGAAAGCCGCTCAAAGTCGTGACAAAGCCGTGGCTTCATGAAGCCCCGCCGCAAATGCAAAACCTTGTGTCTTTCGCGGGTTACTCAGCGGCAGGTCAGAGGGGACTTGGACTCGGGGGGGACATCTGCGGACAGGAGTTTGAAAGATGTGAAGTCGGCAGGGCACACGTGCTCCCGAGACAGTCAGTCGAGACAGTCCAGATGGCATGTGCAAGCTTCAACCTTACTTTCCTCACTCAAATCGTCATCTTATCTTGTCCGTCTCGCAGCTGTGACCAAAGCCCCTTACTACTTAGTAGACTCCAATGTGCGCGGAAAGGAAGATCTCCTCTGGACCGTTATATGATCCGTCCCAAAGAAGCCGCAAGTCCCAGTGCGTGAAAGAGGCCCGCGCCTCTGCGGAGTGTGTGGCGCGTTGCGGCCACCGTGCTTTGCGAAGCTGGGACGAGGGCGCAGAGGCCCGTGCTGCGTTTTTCGCTTCCGAATGTGGCGCTTTTAGACTGTACCCACAACGATTTGGGCTGGTGCTGTTGCCTAGCTCCCCGTTTGATAGCGAAGCACTGCTACATCTCCGAGTGGCCTCAGCGAGGGAAGTCCTGAACTCCATAGCCACTTGCCGAGCCAAAAAAAAGCAAGCCCAAACTCTTGGGAAACCGGCGGCGGCGGCGGGTTGTGGTTGCAGCAGAACAAGAAAGTAGGACGGAGGAGAACTGGAAGATGAGAAGTTGCCGTTGTAATCTCGGCCCTCCAGGTACTGGCAGCGACATGTTGCGGGTACTGGTAGCGACATGTTGCGGTTCTTGAAAAAGCTGGACTCAAAACAAACCCTATAGCATAGCCTGTAGAGATCAGCAAACTGGTCCCCAGGGCCATGGCAAACGCAGGGTCCTGCGCAGCCTCCGCGACCTCACACGCTTCCCGGCGGCACCTAAGGGGACTTCCAGGGCCCAAGTTCTTTAAGTCATAGTAAGACGGCGCAGAGTACAAGGCAGGTTGGCATCTCCACTTTGGAGGATCGAGGGCCCGAGGGGCGGGCGTAGTAAGTTTGGCTCGTCGAACTATTTGTATTCAGAGGGTAGCTCCGAGGACAGAAGATCTCGATTGAACCCTACTAGGTCCCACCGATGACCCGTTTCTCCAAGTCTTCGTCTGGGGGCAGCGGCAGACCATATATGAT
>BGNK01003490.1:40805-72677 GCA_003297005.1 Symbiodinium sp. clade A Y106 | reverse complement strand
CCAACACCCCCACCACTACCACAACCACCACTAGAAAGCACAACAACTACAACCAGAACGAGAAGAAGGACGACAATCTCCGTCTCTCTTTTTTCTCTCATGCTCTCTCTCTCTCTCTCGCGAGCTCTTTTGCTCTCTCTCTCTCGCGCTCTCTCACTCTCTCTCTCTCTCTCTGTGTTCCCTCGGGCAAAATATCTTTGAACACACAACGTGCTTGTGTACGTATATTCTTCTCAAGCCTTAAGAGACCACATGTGTGAATATATATATATATATATAAATATAAACAAGATAAATAAATAAATATATATATATATGCGTGTGTATAGGAAGACAAATCACATCAGGAAGTCGGAAGCAATGACTGCAACGAAGAGTGGCCCGCCGGTGCCAAAACCAGCCGGCGCGAAAGCAGCTTCGACNATATATATATATATGCGTGTGTATAGGAAGACAAATCACATCAGGAAGTCGGAAGCAATGACTGCAACGAAGAGTGGCCCGCCGGTGCCAAAACCAGCCGGCGCGAAAGCAGCTTCGACCAGCCCACAGCCACCAAAGTCACCAAAGACTTTGCCCCCTGCCCCGGCCAAGCGTGTGCGCTTGCATGAGAAAGTCTCCGTGCCCGAGCGCAAGAAGGAGCAGAAGGAGAGCAAGGCCTACGGTTGCGCAGTGTGTTTTACCCGTGCTTTGTTTCGTGTCGCAAGTCTTGGCCTAATCTGTGGCAGGCCGCCGATGCGGAGATTGCCAAGCCAACACCCGTGGCTGTTCCGGAGCCTGTTCCCGAGCCAGACCCAGAAGGAGAAGATGATGCTGATTCCCTCCGTTCCCCACGCAGGGGGCAGGACGACACCGGATTCGATGCCGAGTTGGAAGAGGCATTGGATGCCGAGGCAGATGCGGCGGAGGCAGATGCGGCAGAGGAGCGCTCGGGCGACGAACATGCAGAGGCTGGTGGTATCGGAGATGACTGACGCTTTCTTCCACGAAGTGTGCTTCCGGGCGGAGTTTCCGGAGCGACTTTGCCGCATGTCGCGGCAGTCCTATGAAAAGCGGGCATGGGCCTGCGTGGTTTCATTCTCCCGGTTTCATGAAAAAGCGGAGCATGGAAGCCAGCAGGATTGTTAGGATACTTGGGCTTCGGATTTCGTGTCATAATCTCGCTTACTACTCAATTAGGCAAGGCACAGCCCCAGCGTGTTTGTTGGCTTCCAGTTTCGCACAAGCGCCGCATGTACGCAGAGGCAGCAGTGATGGCAGCGTGGACAAAAAGGTTTTCTTTCATGTGAACACAAGGCATGGTATGGCATGATGCATGGCAATCCTTCCGCTTGAGAAGCACTGGTGATCGTTTGCCGTGGGGTCGTGCTCTTTGGTTGCGGTTGGCTTTGCCGGACCCGAGGCACTCGATGAGTTCGTACTGTCTGCGGATCCAGATCATGAAGACGAAGTCAGGCGCACGACATCTTCTTATGAGGAGACGGATCCAGCAGCAAACCTGTGCAATCCCTGCAAAGGCAGCTGTTCGAAAAGGACATGTCGGACGCTGTGTACGCAGCTTGCCCCGGCCAGCAAGTGTTCGTGGCATCGTCGATTGAGTTTGGAATGCATTCAAACGCTTCACATGCAGCCAAGGCTACATTGCAAGTCCTGGAACAGGCACTCCGGGTGATGGCAGACAAGTCTCTTCGAAGGTTCATGCCGGATGCAGAATACCATGTGAAGCTGCTTGGCCCGTTGAGCAGTAAGCACATCCAGTCGATCCGTTTGCCACCGCTGTGCAGCCGCCCTACGCTGCGGATTGTGGTTCGGCATGCATTTGGAAGTGGTCATGCAAACATAACAGCAACCCCAGAATGTTAGTGCTGTCAGCTGAGGTAGCGGACGAAGAGGCCCGCCAATGGCGGGCCTTCAATCTACTATTTTCCGTGTTAGACCTCCGCGGACTAGCTACCGCTGAATGTTGTCACCCAAGTTGGAACGATTACAAACGAAGTGTGGCAAAGGCTGGATTACAGGGAACCATGCTCAAGGCATGCGCCTGCTGTAACTATGAAGCCGGGCCATGGAGAAGTGGCAAGCGGCGTGTCACGATCAAGCAAGCAGCAGCGCCTGTGCCGATCTATATGCGTCGCCGTTGGTTGTTGTGGGGTTTGGACTGAAAAGGGGATGCGCGCAGAGGGTTTACCTAGGAACGATTGGTCCAAAGGGCAACCGACGAGTACATGGAGGAATTGAACGAGCGAGTGAACTTTGATCGGCACCGACCCGGCAACTTTGCCCCGCTGACCCGAGAACAAATCCTTCAATCCCGTGCAGTGACACGACGACTTCCATATGTTTCCGGCTGCATTAAGATGAGTGGTGTTAGCAGGTCCATCTTATGTTGTTTTGCTGATGCTGTTCTCACACTCTTGTAGCTTCTTGAGGCGAAATCAAAACAATGGTTTGGCATGCTGGCCAGTTTCACGAAGCTGGACTATGACTGGAGTATCCTCGAAGCAGTGATCATGGTTGTCAACGAGACGCATCCTTTGGATCAGCCGCATGCACAGGTAGCCCCGGGGTCTAGAACAAAAGCCCAACGTAACTATCGTGCAGAGAGTCACACGTGTTCCCTGTGAGTCGGACTTTGCGAAAAGTTTGAGTAACAAGGCCAGGCTTCATGAAGTTTAAGGGTTTTCGTGGATTTTGCCAGACGACAACTCCAGTAAGACAGCGTGCTGCCCCCTGCAGTTTGGCAGGATGATGGCGGAGATCCTCAGGAGGGCGAGCAGCAGCCAGAAAGGCCAGAACCAACCAACCGTGCTGAGTTCAAGCTGCTGAGGGACTCTTTTGAGGGGACGGACCAGATGATTGAAGAATTTCTTCACGATCATGAGCATCATTTGCGAACGCGGATATTGATTTACGCAGGTGCCTTCTTCCAGTGTTCCATGCAAACTTTGGGTCTTGTGTGTTTCCGTTTCTGGGCAGTGTAACAACAAGTCTGGGTAGCAATTGCAGATTTGCCGAAACACACACAGGTCCAGTCCTCAATCTGGAGTATGCGAATTGGCTGGAGAAACAGAAGGGCGATACCTTTGACAAGCTGGTCTTTCAGGCAGCACGCAGTTTGGGTCTTTGGTACGAGACCGTGCTGGGCTTCGCGCAACTGTTGCAGGAACCTCATGTTCTGCGCGGCCTAGACCTTCGGTGCCATGATAACGACAACCCGGCGTTGTCTCTGGACAATGCCACTGTTCAGGTGGATTGCAAAATCTGCAGAATGTTGTGGAATTTCGTTGTGGAACTGAGCAGCGCGCGTGTGTGGAGTCAGATGCATCACAGCATTTGTTTCCCACACTGCTTTGTCCGGATTTTTGCGGAGAAAGATTCGGATCTGGATGCTTCAGAACATTTTCTGCAGAGTCTGTCCAAGTGTATGCGCAACGTGGATGAGGCATACAGGCAGCAGGGACACGCACAGTCTCGAGCGCTGATAGGCGAACTCATAGATGATTTGGGAACCTTTTGGTGGGTGCTGACGCGCGAGATGATCATTCAAGGTGAGCAGAAATCGTGGGATCTCAGGGAGCAGAGCTTGCGGGAGCTCGGGTTTGTCGTGTTCGGCTCGTCTGTGGAAACCAAGCGCATGTGCGAAGACGCCTTCGCATATCTGAAAGACTCCGTTCAACGGCAGACAAAGGCTGACACCATGAGCGACGCTACGAAGATGCTTTATCTGACTGCTTGCCCGCACGCGAGAAAGGGCGGTTCCAAAACCTTGATCCCAGAGTTGGGTGACATTCGCATGCAGAGTGTGGAAGATGTGAAGGAGTTCGAGAGTTTGAAGCCGTTCGCCGGCAAGTTCCATGAATTGCCTTTCGAGAATGTCACCAAAGCTCAGATCAAAAAGTGGAGGCCAGCAGGGTATTTCGCACAGAGAAAGGCGGCCGCGGCCAGCGCTTTCATCCTCAGGTATGCGCAAGATGGCCTGGACTTGCAGATGCTCCGGTCGTGCTGGGCAGGAAACTGTGTTGCAGAAGCAATTTGTTGTTACATCGTTGTCTTGTCGTTTTGGGTTTTGCTAGTGACAAAGGTTGCCCGATGTAGAGAGTGGAAACCTACGTGCATTGTGGCCAAGGCTGTGTGCTTGTCAAAGGACACGTCTACGTGAACCAAGAGAGTGGCAGCTATGTCGTGTCGTTGGGTTTCATCAAATACGCCACCTTTGTGTTGAAGCTGACCAAGATCGTGAGAATGGGTGAGGCCTTTTTCGTTCTCGACACGTCGAGCGAACAGCGACTCCCCGAGGCAGTGTTTAACATCTCACCAGGACGCGACAGTCCTTGGAGGCACGTTCCTTTTGATGTTGTCCCCCCGGCATGCGCTGCTATTGACCATGGCATTTGCCTCAAACAGCGAGGCGTTCAGGTGGAGGGACTCCTTCCCAGTGCCCTCATGAGCGGTGTGTTTTTGACAAAGGATCAAGTCGAGAGATGTTTGACTACGGAAGGAATTCCGTACCCGGAACTGCCTGCCCGTGGCAGTCGGATCCTAAAGCGCGATCTAGCACGAGCTCTCGTGGATGCAGTGCTTGCCAACGAAACTGAGGAAAGCCGAGAACGAATCCTGAACAAGTTGTCTCGAGATGCGAGCCCACCCCCGGACGAGAACGAGATGATGCCGGATGACAGCTGTCCGCTGGAAATCTTGCGAGTTTTGGGTCAGTTAGACCCAGAGGACAAGCAGCATTTCAGCAATGTGCTGAAACAAGCTTCGAACATTCTCGAGCGCCGCCTGCAAGCTCAGAATGAAAGACATGTTGCTGAGCGTGCGGAACGAGAGGTGCAGAGGCGACAAGCTGCTGCAGATGCTGCAGGCGCAGGTGTCGCAGCTGACGGGGCTGCACCCGCAGGTGCCGGAGGTCTTCCAGACGGGGCTGCAGATGGAGCTGCGCCCGCAGGTGTGGGTGCAGCTGAAGTTCCTCCTGAACCGGGTGCTAATGAAGAAGATCTACAGCTACGACCACAGCAAGTGCGTAGGGTGCACGAGCATGGGCCAGAGAGTCCAGGGCGCAGAGCTTTCCATGGACGAATCCAGGCACCTGCAGAGTTTCGTGAATTGCTGCCTCCAGTGGACACTGTTAGAATGTACTACCAGCCACGCCAGCGGCGTTTCGTCATCGAGTACATGCGTGTCTTGGCTCATGCAAAAAAAAACATTGCAGCATTGTGTTGAACCAGGTTTTTCTGAAGTTGCAGCATTTCTTTCTAAACAATAAGATCCCAACCGTGAAATGTTGATCCATCGACAAGTGTTCGTCGATCCAGGCTTGGAAGGTTATCAAAGAACGAAGACAAGTTGCTGGTCGCATGGGGCAGGTGCGGAGCAAAAGCTCCAGTGCTTGGTGACTGTGTTTCGTTGGAGCGAAATGGCCTACCATGCGAAATTCGGACAACATGAAGCATACGACCCGAACTACAAAGCGATACTTGTCAGCATTTGTGTGAAGGCTGCTGCGATGTCACTGGGATCGCTCTGATGTTGTCGCGACTGAGGCCTGCCGAAGATGTTCTACGCGATGCATTGATGAGAATGTTGGAACGCCTTGAAGCAGCCGACGCGGCCTAATAAGGGCTCGTCGCTGTTAAGAGCTGCCTAGTGTTGCAACAGCAAGTCTGAACGAGATTTGTGACGGCTGCTTCGAACAAACAAGGGCCTGATCGGCCACTCAGTGTTTTCGGATTGGCTTTAGGCCAAGCCGCTTGTTTCGCAGCGCGGCGTCCGCACAGTACGAGTGGCCTTAGGCCACGTTCGTTGCCTAATCGACGTTGCCAAACGCTGTGACCTGGATTCGGAATGTGTGCGCCCTCAAAGAGCCCCTTCGCTTCCTGTGGTTAACGTGGTATTCGGTTTTCTGGATTTAGATTCTCGCGCGATTTCTGTCGGCGGTTCAGAGGGGCTTCTGAGCATGTTTGGGTTTTCGAAGTTTCACGGTCTGTCTCTCTCTCTCTCTCTTTCCCTCTCTCCCTCTCCCTCCTTGCTCTCTCTCTCTCTCTCTGTCTCTCTCTCTCCGTCTTCGTCTTCATCCGTGGTACCCAAGTAGGGTAAACTCGGGTTTTCAATCTGGGGGTTCGAATGTGGGGGGTCCCCCTTGGGACTCTTTGATTANTCTCTCTCTGTCTCTCTCTCTCCGTCTTCGTCTTCATCCGTGGTACCCAAGTAGGGTAAACTCGGGTTTTCAATCTGGGGGTTCGAATGTGGGGGGTCCCCCTTGGGACTCTTTGATTATCGCTTCAGGGTTCTGGGGTTAAGGGCCTGGGATAGTTCGGCAGTGCTAATCCGTTAAATGTTAAGTGGGATCTTTCTGAAAGGCTTCCTTAGCACGTAAACAGGCAAACCAACAGCCGGCAAGTGTTTAGGGTTTTGATTGCCATTTGTTGCGAGCCTGTGTTCAGGGTGTGATGAACTGCACTGAGATCGAATGATTTTGAAGCTGGCTCTCGCGCGGGACCCTCTCAGATAAGGACCCCGAAGTCCTCGCAGCGTACAGAAATTGCGCCGCCCACGAACTACTGTAGGGGCCTTAATTACTAGAATAGGATTTTGGGGCCCATTATAGTATTAGTACATTAAGGAACCATAAGGAATAGTATAGGTAACTATCTATCTATCTATATATATATAGAGGCTTCTATATTACTTTGTCATCCAGCCAAAACGACTCTTCAACCCTCCGGTCCTCTTGTAGGCACGTCTAAACTGCAGAATGACCCGCCGGATCAGGAGATCTCCCACTTCGGGCCTGGTGAAGCGAGCTTCGCAGATTCTTGTCTTAAAGTTTAGGGCTTGCAAGTTACAGTGGACTGTTCAAGAGACTTGGATTGTGGGCTCGGGCTTGGTGCAGTGTTAGGGGCGGGGAGGTAACGAAGTCTGTGATGCTGTGTTTCACTGTCAGTGGACTTCGGGTTTGGGTACACCACACCCTAGAGTCGAAACTGCATGTTCTCAGCTGGAGGCTTGTTGTTGGCGGCACTGCTGGCCAACTCAAGCATAAGAAGCATGCAGCAGATATGCAGATCCTCATTCGAGGGAGCCCCAACATTTTGTCGAAAGGGCACAGAAATGCCTAATCCCAGGCTCTAAGCAAGGCCCAAGGCCCTAAACCCTCTACCCCGCATCCCTGCTCCCTGAGACCCCTGCGACCTTACACGCCTACACGCCCACACCCGCGATGTGAATTCTCGGCACCTGAACCGAAAACGCACCTACAAGTACACCGTTTAAAGTAATTTCCTACTAGGAGGTGGGTATCAGTGGCCCTGCCTAAACCGTAACCCACACTCCCCCATGCTGGGCGCAAGACAGCTTCGAGTTGATCACGGCAAGCAGAGCGGCAAAGACCTGCTACAGATTCTAAGGGACTTCGGGATTTCGGCTTAGAGGCTTCGGGAAATTAGGGTTTCGGGTACGGCTTTGGGGCTTTGGAAGTTTCGGGGTTGAGGGTTTAGGGGTACAAAGTTTCTGCCGAGAAACCTCTCAAGCATCAGAACTTCTGCGATTCTGAACACTCATCACTCTCTGACTCTGTTGTGCCACTGAAGAGCCCTGAAGCATAAGATATCGTGCCCTTCCGACTAGGGCCACCAGGAAAATCAGGAAACCCGGTGGCACACTTCCCAGTGCAGTCAAGAGGCGTGGGTAAATCCCGGTGATGCCATTTGCGCTCGAATCAGAGCGCCTGATAACGGGAACCCAGGTGGGTTTCGGGGAGCTTTCATAATTAAGACGGCTCTTGGTACATCGCACCAGCAGCATATTTAAGCCAAGGAACTGTAAGGAATAATATGAATCGCAACTTTCGGACCGCTACAGTACACGAACCCAAAAGCTTCCACTGAACATACGCCCCAAAGCTGCGTCCCCTCTACTAGGTCTTGCTTGAGGATAACTCCCCACAAGCAAAAGCAAAAACCTGATCCTAAACCCAAAAACCCTGCACCCTAAACCCTGGACCAAACTGCAAAGCCCCACGGTGGCAAAAGACTTGAGCCTGTATTCACCCAAGTCAAAGTGGGCCGCAACATGCTTTCGCAATACTACGCATCACACCCTAACCGAACCCAAACCGCCTAGGGTTAAAAAAGGCTTACTGCAGGATTTCGGGTTGAGCCTCTAGCCCTCATCCCTAAACCCCCTAGACGCACCCTCATCCCATTAAAGCCACAGAGTCTACACCGTGAAATTGTACTGAGCTCGCTGCGCACCAGAAGACCCCGTCCCCTTACCAGGTTCTCCTGAAAGAGCTCCTGCACACCGGAGCTACCCATAGGCCCCAAAGTAGTTCCTTTTTGGGATGACCTTATAGAATTCTAAATACGGACCCCAAAAAGGAACTACTTTGCGGCCTCTGGGTAAAGCTAGGACTTCGGCTCGTGATTTCGGGTTTTAGCATTGAGCGTTTTAGGGCGCAGGGCTTTTGTAGATGGCAACGCTGTCTTTCGAGAGGCTTGGGATGTCATGCTTGTGATTCGGGTGTTTGCGGCTTTGGGTTTAAGGGTTCAGGGGCATAGGAGTTTCTGGAATTGGGGGCTTTGGGTTCGGCCCCTGGGGGGTTTCAGAGAGGGCTCAGGGTGACAGGGGATTTGGAGCAAGAGGCTTCGTCTGAGTCCAAGTCGTCCGGCTATTGTCACTTGAACATAAAAAAGACAGAACAATATAAAACAAAAATTATAGCAAAACATATGTTTTTGTTATGTTTTGCATTAGAAAGTCTTTTTGAAGCCCTGAAAGCATGGACCTTGAGAAGCCTCAGCAGGTTACTGAGCCTTAGTCGAAGAGCCGGTTTAAAGATGCAAAGTCGGATCGTCCATTGAAGCCCAATGGCAACTTTACCCATCACATCCCACTCACTCCCTGCAGGAATCTCAGAAACCTGATCCCGCTGCAAGACTGGCCTCCACTATGTTTTTGATATTTCCCACCTCAGGCATCCGAACAAGTCTTCACAAGCTTCTTGGGTTGAGTGACTGGCGCTCAGGCTACACAGTCTTCTACGCGCAAGCCTGCCTAATAACACCACATGAAGAACATCGACTCTCATGACAGCAAAAGCTCTTTAGGCGCCTTTTTGTTTATAGAATTGGGATTTGGGGGGTGTGTGTGCGTATATATATATATATAAATATACACATACGATAAGCAAAATAAGAAATTCCTTCACCAGGAACTGGCCGGCGCAGGCCTGCTGGTGCTTCGCAAGACGAATTACACTGACCCCACCTGACTATAGAGCCGGGTTGCCCGCACAACGCAATTAACAAAAAAACATCTCACAGTCCGATTGCAGCAACCATATAGATGACCAGCTTGATCATGTTCGAAACACGCGCCTCCAAAGTAAACATACCTAAACCCTAAATCCCCAAATCCCTGGGCCCTAAACCCCCCAAAGAGCCAAAGAGGGCTCTGCTTGCTGAACCCTTAAACCCGCTACCCTGAAATCCCTAAATGAAGAGGGGGATCTCCTGTTAGGGACCCAGGACCTGAATCGGATCGAAGACCAAGTTCTATGGGCCTCCATATATGTTGGAATAAACCTATACCTACCTTGACCCTCCAAAACCTACTGTTTTGTAGGGTCCCTATAAAATTCATATTAGGGTCTATAATAAGAACCTACAAAAAAGTAGGTTTTGGTAGGTCGAGGTACACTTAAACTTCTCATATAGTGCTTACGCACGTACAGGATCTTTTGACCTGATTAATACTATTCCTTCCATCTTGTAGTCCCCATACACCTACAGTACATGTTCAAGATTCCAGAACAGCCGGTTTCGTAGAGCTATTGAGGCCGCAGGCCGACCCCAAGCCCTCACGCACGAGCTTGCCGGCGGAGGGGCGTTGACTTTGTTCACGAGACCGTTGATACTCTTCCTCAAAGCCTGTCGGGTTCAAACTTCCGGGTTTGGGGCGTAGACAATTGCTGGATGTCGAGGGGTTGAGGCATTCGGGCACTTGGCCGTGAAAACGATTCCAGGTTCTGCATGTTGACTTCCGTTGCCGTTCTGAAGCTGGGCTCCTGCTAAGGAACTATAATTCAATCTCCATAATGTTATTGACTGTGGATCCCTAAATTCAGATAACTTCAATGAAGCCCCTTAACAAGAACAGAGGAATCCCGGGATCCTAAACCGAAACCTTTTCCAACATCCGAGAGTCTAAACCCTAAACCCCGCAAGCCTTAGAGCCAACGACCCCTGAACTTCGGGAATCAGAAACTTGGCATGGAACTTCCGGCTAAGCCTTCACAAAAGGCAAACACCTACTGTTGGGGATCCTGGCCTGTGTGTACGGTTTAGGGTTTGAGGGTGTGGTGTTTCGAGTTTTAGGGCTTTGGGGCTTAGGGTTCATAGTGTCTGCGGTCGAGGGCTCAGGGGTGTGATTAAGAAGACTAGAATGACTCGACCGGAATCTTGGGTATTGTTTTATCGGTATAAGGATATCCATAAGTAAAGTTATAGGGTTTAGGGTTTAGGGTTTAGGATATCCATAAGTAAAGTCATAGAAAGATATATACACACACATGCATTGGCGAATTTTAGGGTAAGGAGTGGTCTCTTCAAGTACTGTTCCGACATCAATCCGACAGCATGAACCACTGGGAACTGCGATTCTGGAAGCTGCATAAATCTCGCTGGGCGCTTGAACCAAAGCGCTTGGACAGTCCCTGTAACTCACTGAGCCCTAAACCCGAGAAAACGGTGAGAGGGCCACGCCCCAAACACCGACACCCGAAACGCTGAAGGCCGAAAGCCTAAACAACCGCCATGAAATCTGCAAGCCCTCCCAGTGCCCAAAAGGGGAGCCTTCGCCAAGAAACCCCCCCAAAAAAAGAAAACTCTAACACCCTAAATCCATGAAGCCCTGAACCCCGGTAGTACCCTTAAAGGAACCCTTTAAAAGCAACTCTGTAGAAGGAACCTCCCAGGTCTGCCGTTGGTATTCTGCACTCGTCTTGTCCTCGATCTCCTTCTGCATGCGCGCCAACCTTCAGTCCCAAGCGTTGCTGAACTTCTGCTTTGGGTTTGGGGTGTAGTCGGATTTAGCTGTTTTCTGTTGTTGATCGCTCCTTCTTCGGTCTGACGCTTCCCAACAAACGAATTGGCTTCTGGGGTTTGGGGTCTGGGGTTGAGGGATTGGGACTAGCCCTAAACCTTTTATGGGCCAGAAACTAGCCTTAAACCTGATGTCCCACAAGTTTGGGCTTCCAAGGTTTTCCCTTCGCTGGTATCAAGAGCTGTCTGCCGCCAAGACGCTTGAATGGAGGGACATAGACCTCAGCAAACGGATGTCTGTGCAGTTGAATATCGAGGCTGGTGAATGGAAGATGTTGGAGTTAAGCTCCACTATGCTCCAATCTAATTAGCCTCGATGGGCATACGCTTTTCTGACAAAGGAGACTATTGGCTCCCCTCTATGGCTAGGATCGAGCCTTGCTGGCAGGCTTGCTTCACTACAGAGAAAACTTACACGTGGGGGTCAGGGGGCTCTTAGGGTTCTCTGGAGAGGTCCCCATTTCATTTTCTGTGACTCCCAAATTTGTTCGTGCTGTGAACTTCATGTAAAAAAGAAGCAGCGACAAAGTAGTAGTAATGGCCTACCCCAGAACAATGTGGTTGCAATACACTGTCAACTTCTGGACAGATTCAAATGGGAAATGGCTGAAAGCTTAGTCTCCTGAACCATAACACCAACGCTTGCAGATAAACAAGGTTATCCGAGGCTTCATAGTCATGGTGCACCAAGCCAAGGATCTACCTGCACCATAAACTTCAAACGTTGAACCCGAAACCCTACACCCCACCGCCCTGATATTGATTCCCTGGGACAGGAAGTCACTATTTGGGGGTTAGTAAGGGACCTTCGTGAAAGCCCATCTTGGTAGGCACAGGCAGCCCTAAACACCACATGGTATGTAAAAATTGCGGTGTAGGGCTGTAAAGCCTATATGGTATCTCTTACTTTGGGTTTTTTGATCCAGATAACGAGTTATGATATGCCTCAAAAAGACAGGTCGAAGCCTAAAGCACCCTGTCGGAGTAGCCTATGAATATAGGGTTGAGTGTGAGGGGCTTTAGGATTTGTGGTTTAGGGTTTAGGGTTTCGGGTGTAGGTTCAAAGCCCAAACCGCAGCAAAAACGAAAGTCCGATGAATGCGAAACTGCAGGCAAGGGAACGCCACCGCTCCGCCCCAAATTCTCTAAGTCGGCAATTTTCCGCTTCCTTGCTGAGGTGCGTAGGAGAGAAGCTTAGGGTTAGCGTTTAGTGTGTCAGAGCTCTGCGGGGTTTAGGGTTCAGGGTCTAGGGCGTATTATATGCTTAAGTTAAGACTAAAATAAAAGGATCCTGACATCATGGGTTGTTTGGCGCCAAGCACATGTTAGAATGGCTTCGAACGACAGATCTCGAATCACTCCATCTCATATCGTTTTTGTTCTTTCGGTTTGGAGTTTAGGGGTTCGACCTTCGGCAAGCCGTTCCAACGAATGATGTCCTAAAGAACGGATGCTTCCGGTATTACTATTCATCAGCCCGCTCCTCCGATGCATAGATATAACCTGATATAAAACTAAAGGTTCAAGGAGTGTAGGGTCTGGGCTACCAAGGGTTGTGCTGATGGGACCTGTGCAGGTTCCTTATCCCCAAACCCCGTGCTAGAAATGCTACAGTCGTGTAGGGGCCTTAATATTTGGAAGAGGATTTTGGGGATGAATATGATACCTAATTATAAAAAGGAGCCCTCAAAATCCTATTCTAATTATTATAAGGCCCCTGCAGTACCTGCTTCGGCTGCTTGCGGCCAGGCGTCTTGTAGGTCTCCAGGTCTTCTTCTTCCTTGGCCTTGGGCCAAACATTACTCGAACCCCACACACCTGCGCAAAAAGCTACGACTAAAGCTACGACTACTTGCCGCGTAAAGATCCTCCCAAAGCCTGACTCATATGCCCGTGCACGCACATGCAGGCGCACATGCCAGCACCACGAGCAATCTCTCTCTCTCGCTCTCTCTCTCGCCGTCTGGCTCTGCTTTCGGGACTGTGCCCAAGGGAGTCTAGCTAGAGGTGGCTGATTGAGGCTTTTGGGAGCTCGGGAGATAACTTCTTGACAGTGGCACCGCAACTCCAGATGTTGAATCTGAAACCTAATACCCGAACTCTCCCCCCCGAAACCCCCAAACCCGGAACCCTGAGCAACCAAGCCCTTTGAACCATTGAACCCAAGGCCCTGGAAACCCTCTCAAACTCCCAACACCCAAACCTTAACCTGAACCCCCCACACACGCTCAAACTCCGAACTTCCCTTAGCCTTCAGGCCTCAAGCCCTAAACCCAACTCCACAAGCCCTGAACCCCATTCAAGAGCCCTTATACACCTCTACACCCGAACCCTACACTCTAAACCCTAAACCCAAACCCTAAACCCAAACCACCGAAGCCGCCCTTTTCAACCCTCTTGCATCTGGGAACCGGCTCGCGGGCGCGTGCTGCTGCAGCAGGCGCTTCCTGCTCTGCGTTTTTGTGCGGATTTGGGGTTTAAAATTAGGGTTTAGACAGGGCTCTGCAGGGTTTCGGGTGTAGCAAGACCCCCCTTGAAAGGGCCCGTTAATTCATAGAGCCCTTATGGCCCTTAACAGTGGGTGTTCGGGGGTATACGAGAGCTTTGGGGGGGCTAGGGTAGGTTATATGGACGAAGGTCTTTTAAGCTTCCGGATCAAAACGGTCCAAAGTTCCGAAAAGTTCAGCGTTCTACAGGGGTTCGAGAATGGGTCGGTTCATAACTCCGGGAGGGGCTTCAGATGGTTGAGGGTTTGAGAGATACGGAAGGGAAGGAGCTAGGATCAGGAAAACAGTTCTAGACTACATCGGTCCGAGCAAAGCCAGAGTCGGATACCCACCCCAATCCCCTAGATCCCCCAGCCCACCTCGCTGGAGGACTTCTTCTTTTTCTTCTTGTCTTTGTCTTTGGCCATCTTCGTGAAACCCTCCAGGGGCCGAGAATCTCTGTGGGGGGTTGCAATCAGCGCCCGAGGATCCCGAAGAAGCAAAAACTGACAAACAACCTCGAAAGCCTAAACCCAAAGCCTGAACCAGAAAACCTAAGCCCTACAAAGCGGAATACACCCTAAACCCAAACTCAACAGACTCAACTTCCCAAGAGCGGCTGAGAAGACTTGGGCCGGATCCGTGAAGCGCTGAAAAGCTAAGAGGTTCGTTGTAGTGGTCGTCCGTCGCACCCGAAGAGGAAGGAGGATCAGAAGTAGGAGCAGCAGTAGGAGAGGAAGTAGGAGTAGGGTGGGGAAGAAATAGACGTATAAGTGGCAACGGCGGTGACGATGACGACGCCGCTGTCGACGACGACTACAGCAATTAAACCACCATTACTTCTCTTATGCTTCCTTGCGGCGATTCCACGGCAAGTGCGACCACACTACTGAACCGACTTGAAAATGATGTTCTTCTGTTTGTCTTATCATCGTCGTCATCACGACAATCTGCCAACAACGACATGCAGCTAAAACAGCAAGACTCCAGCAAGACTGTGCAACCGCCTCGGTGGCGGCCCGGGATCCTCAGCAGTCAAGCTGCCTTTCGAGATGTATGTGAACACGACCTATACGACCGGCGTGTATGCAGCGGCTTGCATAGGTCCAATTGCTTCGGGGTTGGAGCTTGCATGTTGGCACTTGCCTTCGGGAGACAAAGGGCATAGGCATGGGGGCTTCTGTGGGGAGGCATGTTAGCTTTGCCGACTTGAGCCACATGTTGAGTTGCAACATCATCGCACTTTGGCTTCAGGTGAACAAGAACAACAAGGAGAAGCAAAAGCTGTGAACAGTACATCGGATGCGAAATCACGGACGCAATAGAAACATTGAGCCTGCGCTATGCTCAGTAACAGCACACGAGGAAGAAGTGCCGGTGCACCACAGCCCGGTTTGCAGCCGAGCACAATGCAGCGTGGGATGGTGTTTATCAGGACTGACAAGACCAGTTCGAGCTGTGGAAAAGAGATGTTGCAGTGGTTAGATGCTTGTCGGACCGCTTTTCGATATCTCGCCGACAATGCCGGGATTCTTTGGGCGTATCTGGCAAAAGTGTGGGAGACTTGCCGGAAGCTGCTGCCGCTCCTTCACGCCTTATTGCACCAGACCTATGCTGCCACTGAGACGCTACATAGAGCTCATGTCTTCGGGCAAACGGGGCTTCTGAGCAGAATTATACCCCAAAGATTCCAAACCCAATATGGGGGCCTTCATAACTTCAACGGGGCTTTGGGGCGAATTGCTCAGGCATCTAGATTCACGAATTTAGATTGAGGACCCCTAGAATCAAAAGGTCGTGGATAATGAGAAGGACATCTGAACTTTGTGAAGGGCAGGCAGGACGGTGGGAAGAGACCACTGGACCACAGCGCAGCTGCAACTATCGATTACATTTTGTAAGTTCGGGTTGGGGGATATGCTGGCCCCAAATATTGACAACGTGAACCTCAGAATGTGCACGCACCCCTCACTCCAGGGCATGCTGGATAGCTTCCGCAGCAGCCGCGGTCAGCATGACGAGTCCTGACCACAACTGCAAAGGCCAGCAGGACAAGGCATATATTACCTTTAGCTTTAGCATGCCCTCCCAATCAATGTTCCCAACGGGCATGTTGGACTTGCTCCGCGCCCCAACATGTGCTGTCACTGCCGATGCTTGTGTCGGTCCCCGTAACATGCTGTGACTACAAGCAGTCGCAGCGATCCCGAGCCCCTCAAGAACACGATGATGACCTGCGTCCTCTCCGCCGCACATCTGTCACCACATGAAATTTCTTATCCAACCCCGCTTTAGCCGTCTTTGGGGCGGATACGTCGGCCCCTGGTTCCCCCTCGAGAGTCGCAAGAAGTCTCTTTGGTTCTGCAGGAGCAGGGCGTAACTTCGGCTGACGGCGACCTGCTCAAACTTCTGGATGTTGTCAAGCAGCTTCTGGCCCAGATTCTGCTGGTTTGCTTCACATCGATCGATGCGCGTCTGGATTCCTTTCAGCAGCTCCTGCTTTTGGGCTTCCACCCCTTTGGCAGCATCGAACTTGGCTTTCGTG
The DNA here is from genome assembly GCA_003297005.1 of Symbiodinium sp. clade A Y106. Lineage (NCBI taxonomy): Eukaryota > Dinophyceae > Suessiales > Symbiodiniaceae > Symbiodinium > Symbiodinium sp. clade A. Next base: position 56,544 of record BGNK01003490.1, on the reverse strand, counting down.
TCCTCATCAACGACTTCTTCCTCATACACCTCTTCTTTCCATAGCTTCTCATCGTGGAAGTGATATTGCCGGTGGTGTCCACACTTCTTGCATGTGTCAGGATCGGACTTGTCAGCAATTGTAATGCTGGCAGGCAGACTGAGGCTCATCAAGTGCTTCTTCGCTGCCCAGCCGACTGACGTTCCGGAACCAGCAATTTCGACGAAAGCATGCTTCGTGACGTCGTGAACGCCTTGCCCTTAAACTGGAATGCCTGACTGCTAGAGAGCACAATATCTGTGGAAAGGTCCGCACAGCTATCATCACCCCTGAAAGTGACCTGTGTATCAGTCATACAATGCAGAAGATCCGTCCTGCATTGCTCAGAACGTAGTGACACCTTTCTGCACTTGTGTCCAAAGGCGTCACAAGACTTGAACTTTTCGTTGTCCATGGTCTTCTCCATCTTGCAGGGGGCATGGCAGTTGGAATGGCAGTCCTTCACGCCACAAAAAGTACCATGGGTAGTGGAGTTTTCAAAAACCCAGCGCTTGGCTTGGAAAACTCTCTTGCACTCCCGGTTCATGTCTTGCGCCGTCCTGGCACGCTCAATCTCCTCCTTCTGCCGTGCTAGCTGCTTTGCTCCTCCTGCGCATTTTCTAAGGCTGTCAAGATTTCCATGGTCGTTGCTTCTATGGACTGTCTCAGGTGATACAATGCCTCGAACTCCTGGGTGTTCAAACGTGGCATGCCGATAATACATGAGAAAAACTTTGACAGATTGCTGCCGGCATCTTTGAAAGCCCTCACTAGCTCTGTCTGTAGCTCGCGGTCATCCACCTTGCCCATGTTTTGCATGCTCCTCTCCCACAGAACATAAGGGTTCTCGATGAACACCTGGCGTTCCGGAGCCACGCTGTGTTCAACGAACTTGCTCAAGGCATCAATGTCCAAGCTCAAGTACAAGGGGCTGGATGTGTTGGTAAACACGACAAGACTGTTGCTTTTGGAGTTCTTAGGAAGGATGGCACACACTTCAGAAAGGACACACTTGAGCTGTGCCGTCATTCGTGAGTCCCGGCCAGAGATCACAATGGTAATGGCATGGACATGCCACAATCCTTTCACGCAGTCTACAATCATCTTCGCATGCTTCTTGTCGAAATCCTGGCCTCTGGTATCACCGAAGCCCGGTGTGTCCACAATCTTCAAAGAGAAGTGTCCCATGGGAACGTTGTAGACCGTTGCAGCGGAGGTGTGGCTTACTGTCTTATCTTTCATATCCGTCTGAAATTTGAGATCCCGGAAGTCCTTCATCTCGCTGGCAACCGCTGTATTGCCATGCTGCAGTACAGTAGGGAAGTTCCCGAGCAAGTTGAGGAAGGAGCTCTTGCCTGAGCCTGTTTGCCCCAAGAGCAAAATGGTAGGCTCCTGCGGGACCACGTCTCGCCCAGAGTGATCTCACACCACTCTTCGAAGGCGGCGGAGCCGCAGGAGAGCCAGGTTGCCTCTCCTTGCTCATCACTGCTGGCCTCAATCGAAGCAAGGATCCTCCAGTCCTCGCTGGGCTGTGTCGGAGGAGCGCTCGTCTCTAGATTTTGGGGCGTTGCGACCGGGCGCACGCAGCCCCTGCGCAACTGCTGACCCATCTTGCTCCTTACATAACTTCTTCGGACCTGGCAGTGACTCCGGAGAATCATCCTCCTCGCGTTGCCTCTTGCCCGGAAGAACTTGCCCCATGGCTTCTGGAAGAGGCGGTTATAGGAGCTGGTCTAGACCATGTAACATTCCTGCTGCATGATCTACAATTGTCTTACACTTCCAAATGTTTCTCATTCGCACCTTCTGTGCAAATAATCGTCTCAGTGAGTCTGCGCATGGATAACTCAGCTATGGTGCTGGCATAAAACCCAATCAGACAAAGCAATTTGTGGACCCCATGTAAGCGGTGCTACTTCCACCTGCGGCAGACTCAGAGTCATGGGCTTCCACAAGAACGGCAACTGAAAAAGGCATGACTGCTGCCCAAGACTTCAGACTCTGACATGCGACGGTAAAGGTTTGCAGCAATCTTCGCGAGCACGCAACATGGTCCTTGCCGGAGCAAGCCGCACTCCATCACCATTTCCAGGACAGCGCGGCCAAGAATCGGCTGGATGAGACTAATCTGAACAAGTAAAACCAAGAACACATGATAGCAACACCAAGACTGAGCTATGAGTTGAACCAAGTTGAGATGTGCCTGGCTCGTTCAATCTACCCAGGGATAATCGCTTTTCGCCAAGCACATTGCCACATTGCACTGTAATTCATGGCATCGTATACGATATAGCAAATATGTATATATACTAGCAGACCGGAGCCTTTCAACAAATATATTCTGCTATATGTACACTGTATAGTATACTGTATATATATATATATATATACACAGTCTGTACTATACAGTCTCCTTGCTGGAAGCCAGTACTTGGAGGTGCATTAGCAGTTATAAGTTGAGCTATAAGTAGGGTAACTATAAGTATAAACTATATTATGCGACCTCTTATAGTAACCCCACTTATAATTACCCATGAACCTCCGAGTATGCGTGCTCGGACGCCGCTCTACGCGAGGCTTGAGCCAAGAGTAGTCTTTTTGAGCCAAAAGGAGCGAAGAAGCCGCAACATTCGACGGATCCGAAATAGTCGGGTTCCCAAAGGTATGTAGAATAATGGCCATTTAGAGGTCTTGGGCTATTGTTTTACCTACTGTTGGGGGTTTAGGTAGTCGGGGTCCCCTGTATACATCAAGTTTGGAACGTGGGCCGGGGGTGTTCCTGTGCGTTGAATTTGGCACAATGTAGGTACATGGGGAACACTACACTAGTGAAGACAGTGTCCCTCAACCCTTAAAGCCCAAATCGATGCTTCTTTTTCAGTCTCGCCATGCATACTCCGACTTGTGTGGCGATGAAGGAAAGTTTGAGGGGGGCAGGCAGGTGGTTGATTGTTGAGTTGAGGTTTGCAGGGCTGAGATTTTCCGTTCGAGGTATTGACGTTGCCACTGATCGGCAAACAATGCTGCACCGAGAAACCACACCGATTGACCGAAGCAGACTTCAAGCATTGACAAACATGCTAAGACTCCATCCGTGGCATTGGCCACCACAAGCCTCTACCGGCTCATTCAGTCTGCCTCTGTGCATACCTCATACTCCTGCCAAAGCGGTGGCAAGTGAACTGTAGCCTATCAGGAACCTTCAGCTGAGTTTAGCTTCCTGGAGCATTTACGAAGCCCTGAACCTCGCCAAATGCAAACCTACCCTGGACCCTGACCCTATCTTCGAAACACCGTGAGCTGTCCTGTCATGCATGTATGCATGCATGCATACGTTGATGGATGCATGGATGCATGCATGGATGCATGGATGCATGGATGCATGGATGGATGGATGGATGGATGGATGGATGGATGGATGTGCTGGTCCGTGCAATGCAAACGAACAAACATACATGCGTGTATAGATAGATACATACATAGACACCTACTACATAAACAGATACATAGATACATAGATACATGCATAGATAAATACATACATACCTAGATAAATACATAAATACATACGTACACGCGTACATGCATACATAAGTGTGTGTGCAAACGTACGTTGAGAGTAAGGAAAACTACTACGCTACAATAAGGCTGCCACGTGTTCCCTTGCCCACTCCTCGGCGAGAGGTCTGGGGCGGGGCTTCGGTGCGACCACGTAGTCCATGCTCGGGCCACGAAGCATCTGGATGGCCGCCAGGCCTTTGAGGGAGAGCTTTGTGTTTAGGGTAGTGGGGTCAAGGGAAAGGGGTCAGATGCAGGGAGGTCCGCAGAGTCCAATGCCAGCCCGATCTGCGAGAAATGAATCTTCGAGGGGAGCCCAGCACCATAAAGTCACGCGATTACACCGACCCAAACTCCAGCTTAAGCCAAAGACACAGCCCTCCGTGCTCAAGTCTTCCAGCAACGGGGTAGGATTTTAGGCTTTCAGGGTGTGAAGCTTCGAGACTGTAGTGGCTCAAGGTTTCAAGCACCCCAAAAACCTCGCTCTGCGCTGCCTTCAGGGTCTTCGGCCACTTCTTTGGAGGGTTCACGGCCACGTCGCGTGAGATCCCTTAACCCCCAACATACCCAAAAGACCCGACGGCCCCAAATAAGATGAGAGAACCTTAAGGTACAAAACCCTCGTAGGAGCACACAAAATAATAGAACCCCGTGGGCCTAAACCCTAGAACGCTTCACCAAAAGCGCACAGAACCCTTTCTGAAATCCCGCACAAAGCCTATGAAACCCTAGGCAACCCTAAACCCTAAACGGCCTGCAGCCATAATGTCATACTCATAATGCTTTATGCCCGAGCACAGGAGCAGAGACCGCTCGCGAGGAAGAAGAAAGGACCGGCCTTGGGATAGAAACGAATTAATATCTAAAGAGACTTAAAGACATAACCAAACAGATCTGACATATTCATGGACTTGTAGTCATTGGTTTCGTATTAACTAACTTGTTTTGCGTCTTGCTGAGTTGCTCTTACAAACGTTTGAGGGCTCTACCCTAGTTTGGGAGTTTAGTCAAGGGTTCTGATTACACTTTGGGGTTAGGGTGCAGGGCTTTGCGTCTTCAGGGGCTTTGGCTTCAAGGGTTTTTGGGTCCGGTGATTTAGGGTCCGACCAATCCCTATACACTCCGTTGCAGCTCCTGTTGGTTACCTTGCTTCACTACTCGAAGTGAAAGGAAACTTCTGACTGAGGGTCGACGTGGAATGTTGTTAAAGCTGAGAGCTTGCAAGGATTAGCACATTTTGGGCTTAAGGTTCAAGAAAGCGCATGCATGGACTTGCTTGTTGCCACGATTTCTTGTGTGTGTGTAGCGGCCATCAGTGCCTACCTTGTGCAGATATGAGGCTTTCAAGGTTTTAACCGTCGAAGGTGAAACATCTGAGGGTCTCGGATGCTTAGAGTTCACCGGACTGACTTCACAGTTGAGGGGATCACCGTCTACACGGATTTCATGCAAAGACTTTCAAGTTCAGGGCCTGGGTTTTCTGAGGGATGCTAAAGGTGTTAGGGGGTTAGGGGCTTGGGAATATGGGTTTTGCCGCGGAAAGTGTTTGCAGTTCAAGGTTTGGGTGAATGCCCCACCCACAGGACACACCTTATCAACAAGGCATGCTGCTCGGGCTCGGTTCAGTGGCAGAATATGTGGCAGCCTAGTATACACCCCGATATCTAACGGCGGGTTGAAGCTGCCATATCATACAGCCTTGATGCGTCCGCGTCGTTAGATCGGCAAGTTTAGCAAGGACAGCGTTGACGGCTGAGGGCAGCTGTGAGCTTAAGGTAGAGGGGTGTTAGGCGTCGCATATATACGGGTTAGGACTTTAGGGCTTAGGGGTTTCAGTGGTTCAGTGGCTGGGGCATGCAAACTTTAAAGTCCACGATTTTCACCGCACGTCGTACCCCAATTACTAACTCTCAATCCTGAACCCCATACCCCCCAAACCCCACAAACTCCAAATAAAAGGCTGATCCCCGAAGCGGACAAGTGGCCCAGAGCAAATAGAAGCAGAACCGACACCAGTCAACGAAGGCATCGGTGCGCTGCCGCTCCAACTTCCGCATCACAAACCTTGTACTTGGGTAGATCTCCAAAATAGGGGTCCCTAATTTAGAGAACTACCCACTTATATACTTCGCACTGACACTGCTCGGCAGGATAGCGAGTTGCCCCGAATTCCTGAACTGTCGGGGTTTAGGGGTTTCTTGATCACTCAAAGATTGGAGAGGTACAGATGTCTGGTGGGTTGCAAGTCCCAGGATCGGAAGTCGACGCGTTGTGAAGGCCTTCATATCAACAAAGGCTTCCATGAGTGGTGCCCTTGTTTTTACAATGCACCATACCTGGGCTCTTTCATGATCCGAATTATGTTTCTGGGGGGTCAAGTATGGCCATTTCGTAGGGACTGTAAGGGGACATCGCGACTACTACAGTTCACACCTCCATGCACTCTCCTTTGCATACTACAAACTTTGACGAGGCTGGGAGGGCTCCCCGTCTCATTTGCCACCAATTCCTCCCAAAATCTGGGCCGCAAGCCCCAAACTCCCCAAGTTGAAATATAAAACCCTGAACCCATGAAGACGAAACCCTAGAGCCCAAAGCCTGCAAATCCTATAAGCCTCCGACAAAACCGAACCACGAGCCCGGCTCTGGGCCAATTTTTCACACAGCTCCTATCTATATTGGGGCTTGCACTACAAGTAGGACCAGAATTCGAAACCTACGGAACAATAACGTGAGGTAGGTGACCCCCAAAACCGAAGCATCCATGAATTCTCGACCACATTTGCGGGGTTCTGAGCTGTAGGGATCCCGTTGGGGTGGCCATTGTACTAGGGAACAACAACCTGTTCAAGGACATTTATAAACCTTACACTACCATACTTAGAACTGTATTTGTAGGTTCTTACGATAAGCCCGCCTGAGGATTTTGAAGAGGTCCTACGAAAACTATTCTGAATATATTCGAGGGCGTAGTTAGGCTTGCCGCTTGCATTGTAGGCGTCTGCACCGACTATCAGTTCACCTGGACATCCGAAAGGAATTTTGTAACTCCAAGAAGCCCTCGATTGAATTTCTGGCAACCACATAGGTTCTATAACCCCACTTATAACCACCCTTGAACCCTCCAAGTACATGGTGACCCTGTCCGTTGGCGAGCGAGCAGCTGGTAGGCTCGCGCGAAATGGCAGGCGGAAACAACGCTGCAGCCGACCTGATGGATGCTGCAATATAGGGGCCTTAATGGTTAGAACAGGGTTCCTATAAAGGGGACTATGAGGGCTACTATAAGGGATCTATAATAGGGTTCTGGCCGTAATAATTAGACTAGGGTTTGGGGGTATATCACATCGCATTTATACTACAACTATATTTAGGAACCCCCAACATAATACTGATAATTATTTAGGCCCCTATAGTAAACCTCTGACTGATAAACTAATGCTGAGCCAGACGAGCTAAGTCCAACGCCTTAACTCTCCGTTGGTCAGCTCTCTTGGATCTGTCACGATGCTCTGGGAGGACTCCCAGAAGTCTTCAACAACCCGGATATCGCTTCAGAGTAGGAAAGCAGATGTGCGCTGTGGCACCAAAGGCTGCAGGATCTGGGATGTCGCAGTCAATGTTCTCCTATCTACATATCCTCACATGTTCCTGAACTGCGCTCCTTCCGGAGAAAGTCTGTGAACGGCTCCCAAAGGGCTGATTTTCGGAACCAGTCGAAATGCTGAGAACCGACCCCGAAGACGTTAGCCCTTGTAGGCCTTTTAATGCCCAAGCTCATCACCTCTAGGCCCTAAGCAACCCGAGCCCCGAAGTCCCGAAATGAAGACCAAGCAGCAATCCCCACCAGGAGTAAAGCTTGAAACTCCCGGCCCAGTGTGATGATACGGTCCTCAGCGAAATGGATTCAGCGCTCGGGGATATCGAGGTCTGCATGCTTGGTTTGTCCGGCCAAGTGAAGGAGAAGCAGCTCAGCCACACAATTCTTCTGACTTTGACACAGGGCACCTGGGTTGCCTTAGGTACGGAGACATAGGGCCCTGAATAGTTAGGATGGGGTTTTGAGGCAATATAAAGTACTAGAAAAGGCTTTCCTGTTTCAGATTTCGGAGTTTCAGGAAGTGCAACTGATGAAAAGCAGCCTCACAAGCACTTCGATGTTGCTCCCAACATGCCCGGCAATCAAAGCCCGCGTCCCGAAAAAACCCTGACTGGTTCAGCAAACCAGGCTCTTCTTGCCTTAACGCAGCCCATGTTGCGCGATAACCCTACACCCTAAAAGAAACAACAACAGTCTCACAGTCTCACATCGAGGCACCAAGGATATTCATCAGCGACGAAAATCCCCCCCCTATAATAAATCCTCGAATTGGAGCCTTAAACCACAGGCCGTTTGCTGAGCAAGGGTCAATCCGGCCCGCTTCGATAACATCGGCAAGCCTTGCTTTCTTGGATGGGCTCTGCTTGTGGGGTTAGGGGACTCAGCAGGTAGGGTTCTAAGCACCCTGCTGGGGCAGCGGTTATAACTATAGCCATCGACTTATCGACAAATCTAGTTGCTAAGTCCCATCATGATTTCAGAATGCTGTTGTGATTCAGCATGTTAGGACTGTCAGGACTTTGTGAGGCGTTCCTGGCTTTCGGGTGTTAGGGTGCAGCTTCGGCTTTAAATTTACGCTTTATTCGGGTATAGGCCAGTATAGGCTGGATCGGATGACCAGGCTTGTTCCTACAGACCCTGACTGCGATCACTGCAACATCGCAAAAACTCATGTGCGATGAACATGGCAGAGGTTTGGGGATCCGATATTTGAGGCACGCAATGGATGGCCCATTGATACTGGCCTTCTACAGCATCCGGAAGCTTGAAGCCCAATGCCCGAGGCTCGGAAATGCAGGGGGCAGAGAACACCCCCAAATGCAGCAGCGAAGCAGCGAAGCAAGTTCCAGGGTCCCCGGGCAAATTCAAGAACAACACGAGAACTGAATCTCACGGTCGCTCCACATCCTCAACATCCCAAAATCTTATGCAGGATCAGCCCATGCAGATTCAAGAATGGCGCTTCCTAGCTTACCAGTCAACCGCAAGAGGTCGAAGGTCATCTTCAACCCACTCAAGCCTGAACCAGGCCACTCGAGCATCGACAGCACTGCCAGGAGCACTCCGAAGACGGTAAGAAGGCCGAGGGTGACGTGCACAGATGTGATGCCTCGGGAAACGCTCGTGGCTTCCTTCCTTCAGAAAGATACTGTAGGCTGGTCGTAGCTAGGGTTTAGGGTTCAGGGTTTCGGGGAGAAGAATCGGCTAGTGATGGATGTTGTAAGATGCAGCTAAGTGTACAGCGACTTCAAGGAGAGATATTGGCTAACCTCTACGCCATCAGACCTCTAACATTACAGGTATTCTCCCTAGCTTTGCAAAGGTTTAGGCATCCAGAAGTTAGGGACGAAGCAGGATTCTCTGCATGCTCACGATTGAGTTGCCGCAGGGGCAGATGAAGGCTGGGCGCATCGTATCAGATAAGTACTGGGATTGAGGAGGCACCTGAGACTATGCACCCTATGTTGACCCTAAACCCTAAATTTTAAACCCCAAACCGTGGCTGCGATAACGCGAGCATAGTCGCACTACCTTGTGTATGTTGCTCTCCCTGCCTTGGGCTGCTCTGATCTAGCTCCAGAGCTGCGGGGCTGAGCAGCCAAGGCCCCACAAAGGGTAACCTCTCTGCTGTGGTGTGTTTATAGAAACCCCAACAGCTAAACACAAATCCCACGAAGATGATGCAGGGTCCTGAAAGCCCTCCACCCCAAACACCCCTGCAAGCCCTAAATTTGGAGGGTCTTAATTTTAAGTTTCAGAACCCTAAAGCCCGGGGTAACACCCCAACAAATCTAAAGTTTTGGGAAAATCGGGGCATCCTTGCGTCGAAGGCTCGCAGCAGCAATGGGAACGCCTTGCCCACGGTGCTGCCGAAAGCTCTGGAGGAGCTTCCCGGTGACCTCGTTGCAACCTCGGCTTTTGGGTTTAGGGTTGAGGGTTTAGGACTCAAAAGCCTTCCCTTATAATTAAGGTCCTTAAGGCTTTCAGGGTTTGATAGTTTAGGGTTGAGTTCGTGGGGTCTATAAGGTCTTTGAGTACTAAGGCTTGTAGGGTTTCCGGCTCGGGGCTTCGCGCGTCGGGTTTAGAATCATATGAACCTCAAAACTCAAAAATGTCTCTCATAACAGCAGTTAGGGTTTAGGGCTTAAGGTTTGTAAAGCTGTTGAGTTAACAGCCAACACAGGATATGAGCCATAAGATACGTGAAGGTTCCTGCGGCCCATCAGGCACTACGTCTCTCCCACTATCAAACCCACGCTTCACTTAGCCGCTGCCTCGAGACTGGAAAAGCAGGGGGGGCCTTAATGGTTTTAGTAGGCTGTTGGTGTATTCTGTGTGAAACGGAGAAGATGCCGACAGTTTCAGCTACACCATAAGTTGTATAACCTTCGACACAGAGCCTGCAGCAAGGGTAGGATCATGAAGATGTAGCTCAGATCGCCGAAACCCATGGCGTGTCGTCGCATCCTCAGAGTGGCAGGGGAAACTTCGGATGCCTCATTCTCGAGGTCTTTCATGGTGTACAGTGTACAGCATTTGGCAAGACTTTCTACGTCCTAAACAAAAGCTGCACAAAGCCAAAAGCCCGAGAAGTGGGTTATCCAAATCAAGCCCAGCCGAAACCCTGAGCAGCCCTAAGCCCATGTAGGGTTGAGGGGGTTAGGTCCAAGAGGTTTAGGGTCTTTGCCAGCGCAGACTCTACTTGTCAGAAGTACTCTTGCTTTCTTGTGGAAGCAAGGCTGTCGCTGATGGCCTCGCAGTGAGAAAGGAGAACTGCTCGAAGTGCGGCTGAGTCGCGCATCGAAAGACAACGTGCACGGGATTCACGACATACTCGATATACCCACAAACACCCAACAAGCACAAAATCCCTAATCCTGGCATCGCCTCTGTGGGCCGAAAGACTCAAAAGCAAGAGCTGCAACGATGTCCCATCAGAATGATCATATTTAATAGCAGCGCCGAATCCTTCGATCTTATGTGCAGGCAAACCCCTCACATGGCAACGCTAAGCCCCAAACTCAAAGCTTTAAGCTGGAACACATCGGATCCTGAGATCCTACACTCTACAACTTGCTGTTGGGTGTTTAGGGTTTTAGGGCTTAGGGAGTCTAAACCCGATATAAGGGCCTTAACGATTAGAAAAGGGTTTCGAGGCATAGTAAATAATTGGGACTACGATGGAATACTATTAATGATTCTTCCGACCTCCCAAAATTACTTTGAGCTGCTTGGAACCCCAGCGCATTGGGCTTTGGGGTTTAGGGATTAAGATATTCTCGCATACCCTGAACCCCTAAACCCTAAAAGGAATTGGAGCAAAGCTGCTGCACCCAGCGAGCGCGGATCGTACCGAAGTAGGTGACATCCTTTTAGGATCTAGGGTTTCGGGTTCAGGGCTTAGGGTTTTTGGAGTTTGGGGGGCTTGGGGCTTGACTTTACTACTTACAGTCTTCAGCTTCTTACTGCAACGAGCTTGGCTCAGTCCAGCTTTCCATCTTTCCAGGAGCTAACATACGGGGATAATTGGAAAATTGTTTTGAGTATAGGCTACTGTAATTATACGAATCCTCAAAATAGTATTGGTTATTTGGGCCCCTATATTACTGAGGAGCGCCTTGGGAACTCCTGGCCTCACCGGGTTGCCCTTCAAGCCTGAAGACAGAGGTTTTGTGCTGTTTCAGACTTTCCGTGGCCTCAGCAACATCACTTTCATAAAGGGGCTTGAGATTGAGGGTTTAGGGTTCAGGGTTCTGCAAATCCCCCCTACCCTATACCCTCAATCGACTCTACCTTTTGTTTGGAGGCTTGGTCGAAGCATTGCTGCGCCTAGGGTTGATGGACAAAATCCTGCACTACCCATTATAAGGAATATACCATAGTTTCATAGGGACCCTTAGGGGGGTAGGGGGGAGGGGGGTAGGGGACTATACTTCCTTAAATAGGCCTTATTAGGTCCTTATTAGGTCCTTATTATGGGCATTAAGGCCCCCTACCCCCCNTCATAGGGACCCTTAGGGGGGTAGGGGGGAGGGGGGTAGGGGACTATACTTCCTTAAATAGGCCTTATTAGGTCCTTATTAGGTCCTTATTATGGGCATTAAGGCCCCCTACCCCCCCTGTCCCTACCCCCCTAAGGGTCCCTATGATAGTTCCCATAGTTTAGGGTCCTTAGGGTCAAGCAGGATGTCCATCAACCGTAGGGCTGAGATAAGCCGATGACAACATCACGCTTTTGGGCTCCTGGGGTTTGGGTTTAGGAGTTTAGGGATCAGGGTTTAGGGTTTAGGGTTTAGGGCTTAGGGTTTATAGGGTTTAGGGTTTAGGGTTTAGGAGTTTAGGGATCAGTTTTTTTTTGAACCCTCGTGTCTTTTACCAAAAGGGATCAGGGTTTAGGGTTTAGGAGTTTAGCGATCAGGGTCTATGGTTCAGGTCATCGGAGTAGGGTAGTCTAGGATCTGGAAGCTGCGATGCACAGTCCCAGGGCTGCAGAGTCTGCTCTTTCGGCTTCGGTGTGGTGCAAATCCTACACCTCACAAGCTGCTAGGACAAATTAGGATTCATAGGCCTTCGGGTTTAGGGCGAAGGATTCAGGATAGTTGAGGGTTTCCCTCACCAAGACAATTTCACAGTTGATTTGTCGCCCCAAAGAGTACAGAACAGTAGGTGATCACACAAATAGATGTTCATCCCCTTCAATCGTATGTGATATGATGCACAGGTAGGGCCGCCCCGTAAACCCTACATACACTCTAAACCCCCCTGAGCCTTACACTTGCCCTCGACCCTAACCCCCAAAGCCCGCGCAACCTGAAACTCCAAACGCTACAACCCTGAGCCCTTAAACCTCAAACTCTACACTCTAAGCCTCTATAACCCCGGGCCTCCGGTGTGTAGTTGCAGATTGGCAGTGGGTGCTTCTTCAGCGTGCACTGGCCGAAAGTCAGCAGCCTCTGCGCTGCAACCGGGAAGATCGGTCACCCTAAACCCTAAACCCTAAACCCCCGAAGCCCCTAAACCCTAAACCCCCTAAACCCCTTCAAGGTTCACGGGGTTTAGGATCAGAGGCGGTTTCGATGATTTACTCTACACCCTAAACCCTAAAAGCCCCGAGGCCCGAAATCACCGAACGCTGGATCCTAAATCCTAAAGCTTAGGGCCTTTTTTGGGGGGTTCGGGCTTGGCGGGTTGCGGGTTTGTGTCAAGGCGCCCAAGGAGGCGCCAAAGAAGAAGCTGTTCAAGGTACTGCTATAGGGTTTAGGGTTTAGAGTTTAGGGGGTTTAGGGTTTAGGGTTTAGGGTTTAGGGGGTTTAGGGTTTAGAGTTCGTTGGTATAGGGGCCTTAATGATTAGAATAGGGCCTTGGGGTATCGCGGATCGCAGTCTGAGAAACGAAAGTGACAAGAGAGTGACTTCAAAGTCACATGACATTTGCACTAGCAGGCCTCAGCAATTCGGGTGGGGACTTGGCTGGGGTATCTCAGAGGATATTCCATTTATATGAATACGGCATAGTATGATTTCATACGGTATGTTATGATATGATATGGTATGATATGTCGACAATTACATACGTACCAGTACGTTGAGCTCTAAGGGGAACCCTAAACCCTAAACTGATTAACATTAAATTTTTCAGATGCCTGCATTAGGCCGCGAAGCTAAGAGCTGAGAGCTTCGGATGAAAGTTTCTGGAGCTTCGGGCATGAGGTAGTCAGGTGCCCAGAGACTCCAATATCCCTGAAGTAAGGAATATAGCCTAAATTAAAGTAGGACTCCTAATATGATTTGTGGAATATTCCTGAAATAAGGGATAGTGGAGTCTCTGGGTAGTCTGCACCCTCCATCTACCCAATAGTTGCGGGCTAGTGCCCTGGAATACTCTGAAGCCGCTGACCTTAAAGGGCCCCCCCCCCCCAACCTGGTTCAGAACCCTAAACGCAACCCTACAACTTAAAATCCAAAGCCCTCCAACCCCCCAGCCTAAACCCTAAACCCTAAGTCTTTAACTTTATCCCCCCTAACCTCCCCAAAACCCCCAACCCGACAGCACGACAGCCCTGAGGCTCATTAACGCCCTACTTCCCAAAACAGAAAGGCAGCCGAAAGGCATGCACTTAATGCCCATGTGCCAGTCTTCGGAGATCCACCTCAATGGGTTGAGTTTAGGACTTGTAGGGCTTACAGGGTTTGTAGGGTTTATAAAGCTTATTATAAGGCCTGTTGGGTTTACAGGGTTCATAAGGTTCTGAAGGTTTGCAGCATTTAGGGTTTAGGGGCTCTCCAGACCACCCGCACCAGTAGGGTTTTCAGGCTTGGTGCAGGTTTAAGGCTTATGGTTACGGGGTTAAGAAGGGTTTTGGGTGTCAGGCTCGGGGGCTTCGGGGGCTAGTGGTGTTGGTGATCAAGCGTTTTGGACCAGAGGGCTGAAGGCTGAAGGGTTTAAGGCTTGAGGAGTGCAAGAGCATTGAGGTTTCAGGTATTTGCATCTTAAAGGGTTTATAGTAGAAGCCAGAAAGTTGGAACATGACTTTAGGAGGATTAGTGCTATCCCTTATACTTTACCTTAAGGGCATGAGGATAACGATGTTCCAACTTTCTGGCTTCTGGTATATAGTTTATAGGGTGCACTACAAGATTTACCCCAAAGCAGAGAGGCCTCCAAAGACCGGACAGTCCGTGATCTCCGACCCAACTCACAAACCCCGAAACCCGGACAGCGCCGAAGCAAAAGCCTCTCAGGCCATAGGATCTCCAAGATGTCTGCATGTGGGTAGTTCTCTGAATTAGGACCCCAAAAAGAGATAATAGTTCAGAGAACGGGTTCTACCATGTTACCCCCCTCACAAAAAAAACGCATGCTATTCGAAGATGCCCGTCCCGATGCCCGCACTGGCAGAACATTCCGCTAAACCCTGCAACACCTAATGGTGTCCCGAAAGAAAATCCGATTCGAGTCGAGCTTTGCTAAATGCCGAAAACCCAAATCCTAACACCCCAAAGATCTCTACATCTCTCTACGCGCAACCCTAACAGCAACCTAAACCCGAAATGTTGTAGAACCCTTGAAGGTACTCTTTAAGGCAATATACGGGCCTTAATAATTGCCCATACTATTTGTGGGGGTTCCTTATTTTATTATAGTTATAGTACAATATACCCCCAAACCCCATTCTAATTTAATCAGGCCCCTCTAGTACTCTTGTAGGAACACCTTGGAAGTCTCTCGGGGATGTAAAAATCCGGTTGTCAAGTCGCTCCGGGTCCCATCCGCCGACGCCCCTGGCCAACTCCAATGGCAGGGAATACGTCGAATACCTCTTCAGGTTTCAGGGTTTTAGGATTTTAGGGTTTAGGGTTTAGGGGTTCCAAATTTTGATGGATCTTGTTGGCTCTTCGGGACCCAGAGAGGGTTCTACTAGGGTTCCTTAAGGGCTTCTCTGAAGAAAGTGCTCCAAAATAAGATGAGGTTCGATAGGGGTTTACAAAGATTCTTGAAGAGGTGCTACAATGGCTCTAGAATGTGGCTTAGGCTTTGGGGTTCAGGGGCTTGGTTTTGGCTTGTTCATGGCCAGTTAGACGAGGATCCAGCTATAAGTGGGGTAAGTATAGTTATAAACCCATGCCAAAGGGCTTATAACCCCAAAAAAAACTACCCATGAATCCCTAAACCCTGAACCCTAAACCAACCCTAAACCCTAAACCGGGCCCTAAACCCTAAACCAACCCTAAACCCTAAACCCTAAACCCGAAACCATGAACCTCCAAGTGGTGGTTTAGGGGCTGGGGAATCCTGGGTGTCGGATTTCGGGATGGGTAGAGGCCCTGCGATTGCAACAGTTCAGGATTTAGCCAACTCTTTGAGGTTTAGGGTTTAGGGGTTTAGGGTTTAGGGGTTTAGGGGTTTAGGGGTTTAGGGTTTAGGGGTTTAGGGTTTAGGGTTTTGCAAAGAGCGGAGAGCTCTCGCCTGTAGTGGACAACCGTCCAACGAATTTAGAGGGTGACCATGAAACTCAAACGCACGGCTCACCAGACTCTCTTTTACCGAACATCTGCTGTGACT